>CM067080.1:18420039-18582539 GCA_033980235.1 Diadema setosum
CCCCATTGCATCGAGACATTTAGCTGAATAACATGACTTGCCCTCTAATAACGACAGCTTCATCTTAAAAGACTTGAAAATCGCTTAATATCAAAGACCTGGTCAAGCATCAAATCTTTTAATGGAAATGCAGATTGCTTTATGGACTTCTTGTAGATTAACATCTTGTACAGTTGATTACAAATAAAGGCGAAATAACGTTACGAAATGAAAATAAAAAGTTATTTTCAGAACCTGTTTGTCTTTATTTTCAGAGTGCCCAGATTGAAATCTGACATCCATCTCATTTTGTATGCAGAGTATATAAGATAAAAAAATATGTCAAAAGTGCAGCGTACAGACCCCAGGGGATGTGCTGTCACAGTGCCTACCCAGTCAGCACTGTAACAGCACACCCCTGGGGTCTGTACACTCTGCACTTTTTGACATATTTATCTTATATACTCTGGCATACAAAATGAAATGGAAAATAGAATTCATTTATTCAGTCTTGTAATTTCGGGAGTGTTGTGAAGGTGTAAAGTGTGAAATGTGACATCCACTTCACTTTGTATACATCAAAGTATACAAAATGATATCAAAATAGTGTGTGTTGGTGTGACTGCGTGGCGTGTCCCATATCACGTAGTAAATAAGACTGTACAAAATGATATAGAAAAATATTAACTTCTTAAAAGACACAAACACTCGACAAGACAAGACCTACAGTATCATGTGCCACATCAAGGGGGTGGAGTTTAAACAAGATACACTCTTGTTTACAACCCATCAACTAGGTGTGACATATTCTTGATACTGGGTCTTTGTCTGGTCGAGTGTTTGTGTCTTTTAAGAAATTAATATTTTTATTTTAATAGTGTCACACCCAGGGGGTGGGGTGCAGAGCTGGAGTGTGCCACACCCAGGGGGTGGGGTGCAGAGCTGAGCCAAAATTTTTCTGGGTGAGTCACACGGTGATTGCCCGCAGAAGTCCACGCAGAACACCATTAGGAGTCCCTTAGCTGCCGGAAGTCACAGGCAGTACTTGGCCCGCTTGAAGTACATAATTATGTTGTCCATGGATCTATGGATGTGGACCGGAAGTTCGTATCATCTGCCTGATATTCTGTAAGACATCTGCCAGATCAAATTCCTTCAGAGGATTTCCTTCACCGAGTTGTCATCCCTCACTCACCACCCATGCGCCGACACGGAGGTCAGTAGCACGGGTCCGGCAGATAAGACGCATGCGAAACCTAATCCTTGTCCTCCTGCAAAAATTCTCCTGCGTGCTCAAAATTCCCCACACGCAATAAGCCGCCTATCTTGCCCAGAAAGATGTGATAGGGCCAAAACTTGGCTGCAGATAAAGAGGACTTGTGTGCGCAACTCTGGCACAACTACGGGTGAGATACGTGGTAGGTACGGTCACCTGGTGATCATCTGCGGTTACCTCCGGGTAGCAAAAATTGTTCTTCGCAAGTCAGACCAGAAAGGTGACCAGAAAGGTGTGACACGGCCTTAAACAGAATAAGAAATACATGGTACATGTATAAACCACAAAATATAGAATGAATACAGCGTTTTTCGAAAGAATTTACACGTAACACTTTGCATGTGAATTCGACCCATTGTTGTATCAAGGACACATTTGTTGACAGCTCATGAAGACAAAGTTGTACTGTTATTGAAATTATATAGTCTGATGAAATCGTAATGATATGCTTTAAAAAAGAGTGCAGGAGCAGCTTTTTTATGCTCAGGATTACAAGCATCTGAAGTAGAAGCAAGTTTCTGATCAGAACAGAGCAGAACTGGCTGCAATTGTTCTTGCATTGATATTGCTCAACCGGTTTTCCTCCTGTGAGGCAGATATTATACCATAGTCCTCTGTGATTCATTCAGCCCTTTGACTTATTAAAAAAAATTATGAGATCATCAGTACTTGGGAATAAAAAAAAAAAAGCCGAACAGCACTCCTGGAATAAAATCAATAGGGAGTTTCCGATATGTGACGCGGACATTTGAGACGACGATTGCATCGGCCTTTCTCCTCTCTCCCTGCCTCGTGTTGCAAAGTAGCTTTATATCACGCGAACACGCAACCTATACAAAGTGAAATGGCGCCCCTATAAATTATATGATCAGTGCATCAAGTATCTCTCTGCGTCATGAATTGAGTGAACGTAAAAATAGCCTAGGACGTATAATGGAAACTCGGACGACGCGAGACATATAACAGGGTTGTTTTTTTCCTTTTAACGTCAGTGTCGCGAAAAATCTGAAGTTTCCTAGTACCAAACATGGTAATACAAAAGAAAAGAAATTTGCCGAATGGGATAAGGCTTCATAGAAACTCACTCAAGAAGAAATTTGTCCTGATATATAGCGAACGCAAACAAAATATCTCTTAGACAGGACAAAAAAAAAAAGTCCAAGCCTTACTTTCACAAGAGTTGCAAAAGAGATCGGAAAGCACAGAGACTCTCCTTGAACACATGCAATCATCTGAGAAGGTAGAGCGTATTAATGCTTCTCGAAAATGAAAAGAATATAATATGTATTACACATATATTCAATTTTGAGCAGGGAATACCTATGTGGCACTGGTTTCATTTTCAAGTTATTTAAAATCTAGAATTACGTGAGATTGTGCTCTGATAAAATTTGATTTTTTTAAAACGTGTTTACATTTTGCATGTGAGTGTCCAAGTTATTTCACGGTAAGACGATTTTCTGGATCCAAGAAAACAACTTTTTATTGTATGTATGGTGGTGTTGCCTACAAGGATAAAAGCAGACGAATGCGTATGAATAAGTGGCTACACAAATATCTTAAAATTTATCATATCGTGTATATACATATATATATAATTTTGTATATGCACATATATATATATATATATATATATATATATATAGAGAGAGAGAGAGAGAGAGAGAGAGAGAGAGAGAGAGTTAAACATATATGTCAAAAGTATACATGGTATGTATGCACAGTGTATGCAGACCAATCTCAGTAAATTGTGTAACTGTTGCAAAATCCTTCTTTTTTATTTTACAAAGCACAAAATATTGGAAGGTGTTTTTTTTTTTGTGCACGTGGTTGACGTGCATTTAAAGCAAGAAAAGGGATCGCTAGTATTGACTGAACGGATGTATAGTGAGAATATATCGATTAGTGAGGTAAAAGGGAGTTAGGTGGGAAATATGCTTTTTATACAGAATCATTGTCGGTGGTGTCGATGCCTGCTGTGTGAAACACCAGCTCTGCTAACCTTCGGATTTTGATCTGAATGAGCAATGGAAAGGAATCCCGACCTTTTATGGGTATAGGTCCATAATGCTTCAGGACATCAAAATCTGCTATTTCTCTGTCAGCTGGTACGATAAAACGTCATTCACTTGCGTGAGTGAATAGATATCATGGCAGTAAAGAATGACGAGTAACCAATGAAAATATCAAATCGAAGTGAAGTTGCTGGAGGACGGACTGGAGGAACATTCTCGCGTTTAGCTGATGATCATGAAAGGTTTGGAAACACTATGCTTTTTTTGTGTGTGTTATATATCACTTTACCTAAAGCTGTGGAATCATAAAGAATTGCACAACAAAGAGGTCAATCAATAGGCGACAGAGTTAATCATTTCCCACGGCAACAGACGGAAATGAATATATTTCATGCGGAAAATACGTGCTACAGTACTTCTAGACTCAATTCATTCTAACACACTACAAGGTCACAGTGATCGATGTACACGTGTTTCTTTGCCCCTTCCTGTGTGTGAAATAAAATCAATGCTAGACAGAACTGTTCAGTTACTTTGAGCTCTCCAACTGTAAAGCTTACATTCAGCTTCTAAGTATAGATGTCTATTGCATAATCACTCAAACTTTGATTTCATAAGCAAAGATAAGACCTTTGGAACTACTGGCATCAAAGTCAATGTATTGCAACTAATTGACAAATTGCCCTACATCGACGTAAATTTACAGGCGTGATTCATAGACCTTTTATTACTTAATACATTGACTTTATTCAAATTCATGAAATGAATTTGAATAAAGTCAATGTAGTGAGTCTATTAGCAATCTAATAAGAAAGTATTTGAAAAAACAAATGATTTGATTCCTTGATAATGAAGGTCTATTACCCATTACCATGGCAAAATTCACTTTGAAAGATATCACGTAAGTTAACTTAACACTAGACCAGTGTATAAACTGTGTTTAAACAACTATATCGGTTGAATAATTGACAGGTTTTACAGTTTGTTAGGAAATTACCATACTCAACTATTGGGATAATATATAAGTTATATCTTAAAGACATTCAACATAAAATGCACAAGGGCATTTGAAGTTTTCATCCTATTGACGATAAACTGACATTACTTTTTTTTTTTTTTACAACACTTTGAATCCCTGCGGGCAATACGTTTCAATGTCTATTAATTACTCCTGTATCTGTAAAACACTCTATAGGTATCAATCATCGTATCCGCAACAAAATAATTGAAAAAAAACTTTAACATCCCCAAGCGTCAATCAATCTCCCCCCCCCCCCCCCAACACACACATAACGTTCCTTAAGAATCTAGAAACAGTATACTGTCTAATTTTATGTCATCTCCACAGCAGCGTTATGTATTTTCAGATTGTGTCATAGATCGAAACGTATTCCTTTCTTTTTTATTTCATTCATTCATTTATTTTTCCATCTCCAACAGGACTTGTAAATACAATTTTTTTCACATAAAATATAAACAATATATACAAAATTATGAAAGGTGAAAAAGAAAAAGCACAAAGAACATTCTGAAGTTTAGAAAATGCAGGAGATGGGGAGGAATGCTGAAGAAGTAATTGATTTGATATGATTTTGATCTGATTTGATTTGATTTGATTGAATTTGATTCATAATTCTGTATAAAATAGTTCAAACTTTGATCTACATAAAAATGCAGAGTTTTAATACTTTAATAACAGTTAGTATACCTGATATTCACATCAGTCAATCATGACTTACTTTCACCCAATAAGGTGCATTCATCCTAATAAGCACTTTTATGAATGCGCTTTGAGTTTTGTCAATTATTTCGATGCATTTCGCAATTTAATGTACAACGTGTATTATGGCGCCAAAATTGACGCCAAACGTTCTATACGTGTCGAGATATTACTGCACTTTTGTCGTGCAGTTTATCATTGTTTTAAGTGTCATTTCCACCACGCGCTTTAACAATGGAAACCTATTCATAACTTGCAATATGACAGGTCTGTCGCCAATTTGATCGGGCGGTAACTGCTGAACGAGGATTGGTTAAGGGTGGATAGTGACTTCGTCTGGTGAAATCTGATAGGATAGTCAGTTCATACTTTTCTGCCATGTTATGGCACCCCAACTTGAGGGGATGAAAAACAATATAAGAGGTGTAACGCAGAAAGACGTCGGCCAGTCATCCCAGTTACTCTCCCCAGGGGAAGATTATCACCACAACTGTTTTCGATTCGGTTGAGTGCGACGTCTCTGCCAATCTTTGAAGTTGTCACCAATTGGTAAGACTGGCAAGCATTCAAAACAATTCTCTTCTTCATTGAGGCACAGTATTTTGATATGTCCAGTTGTTAATTCATTCTCCTCTTATACTTAAAGAATAGACGCAATGACATGATTACCTGGCAGCTTTTGCTTTTTTTTTTTGGCGAAAATTACATACTGCTCTGTTTCATTCTGATGTGGTACTGTAACTTCTGTTAGATTTAAATGAAAATTA
This sequence comes from Diadema setosum, assembly GCA_033980235.1. Lineage (NCBI taxonomy): Eukaryota > Metazoa > Echinodermata > Echinoidea > Diadematoida > Diadematidae > Diadema > Diadema setosum. The sequence goes on from CM067080.1 coordinate 18,425,797, forward strand.
TTGCTCCTGACCTTGCAAATTTCAAACAAATGAGTGGCGAACTTGCTTCGTTATGACAATGCATATTACATTGCTTCCATTTATTTGATGTTTGTACCCATATCGAAACATTCCTTTCAAAAACAATACCTTACCTGTTCCTTGATAGTTCAAGTTAATGCTCAAAGACATGTTTCACCCTTACACCGTAAATTCTAAGAGTATTTTCATGATAAAAATGAAAATCAAAACGAAAAGCTATTTTCATTAAGCATGTAGTCAGTAGCATAACACGACATTATAAAGACATTATGTATGTAATCATATTATTAGATAAGCATATAATCTTATAGTCATAACATGATAAAAGGCACTTGATTATAGATAAGTGTGCAGTTACATAATCGTATTATTAGATAATCAAATCATTTTTTTTTTCCTATTCGGGTACCCCCTTATCCTTGTCCTTGTTGTCTTTTTATTTTTCCACCTTGTGTTGTCCTTTTCGGACGAATGACATTTAAAACCTGAAAGTTTGAAGTCATTTATTCCATATGCAGGATAATTACATGTGTTCTGTTCCTTCAGTTTAAAAAATAGCATTGATCCAAGCCGTAATATTTAGAGGCCGTTTTCCAAGTCAACGGTCTCCTCTACCTGTATACCTGAAGACTTGTCATGAATATATGCATTATTCGCATGATTATGTGCTGAGAACTCTTGTTTATATTTTCATGACTTGTGAATATGTTTGATATTGTCATATTTATTTTTATTTTATGCAAGTGGAGAAATAAAACTTACTGAAACTGCACTGAAATTAAGGTGTAGATTCTTCATCTCAATCCCCGATTTTTGTTTGGAAAGAACTTGACAACTTTCCCCTATCCCCACTCGTCACAGGATTGTGTTCCTTGGGTGACAAAGCCCATCTTCTGAGATGAGGTGGTTATTTGTGGGCGGCTGCCTCGTTGCCGCCCTCTATCTTCTCGACTCAGCATCAGGTAAAGGTCACCAGAAAAGCACAGTAGCAGAGTACACTCTCAGATTTTTTATTTTCTTTTATAGGAGCAGGCTCTCCAAAATCTTAAACAGGAAATCCACCCCCAAAATTACAAAAACTCAAAATGAAGAGAGAAAAAAAAACCCTGCAAAATATTTAAAAAAATGACAATAATCAGATAAGAAATAAGGAAGATATGACATTATTGAAATTTCACTCGTGTTTCTTCAACAAACATTTCCTGAACAGTTATTATGAATATTCAAATGAGCGAGTTGATGATGTCATGCTCTCACAATTTTTTATTCATTTCATATACGGAAGTGACAAAAATCACATATTTCAGCTGTGTGAATATAGAATTTGCCTTAAAACCACCAGAAATAAAAAAAAGAATAAATGTTTAATCAGATATATTTTGGTATAAGAATATGCGTTTACCAGTCCTGCATTAGTTAGAAATAACAAATTTTCCCGAATTTCATATATAATATACATGAAAAATTGTGAAGGTATGACATTATCACCTCGCTCATTTAAATATTCATTAGGAATGTTTTTTTTTTTTTTTTCGGGGGAAAAACTGTAATTTCAAAATGTCATATATTCTTTGTTTGCTACACGATTTTTGTCAATTTTGGAACGTGTCGTAGGGATTTTTTCCTCGGCTTTTTCTTTCAGAATATGTATTTTGGGGATGGAGTTTCTCTTTAAATGAGAGCTCTTCTAGTACATCAATCACCATGTTTAATAATCAGAGCTGCAGTAACATTTCATAATACTTGATGTTTTCATTTCACTTGGCATTCCTACTCAAACTTTTTGAAGATAAGGAAGACTTTGCAAGGAGGACCTTTGTGTCAGAAAAAGAATGTGTGTGAAATATTGTTATTACCATGATTTTTTCGTGAGCGCTATTTCATGAATAGGTACGCCTATACTATATCTTAATACAATCGTAATGGCTATTTCTTGGGAGAAGAGCACCGGCATAGCAATAACCATGCCTTTTCTCCGTGGGATGAGGAATTTCTAACGTATAGCGCTTGTTGTTTTCATCTGAAGGTATAATCCAGAGATATGCAAATTGTCTTACTATTGATATCATCATTTGTGTATTTCTGCATACGTTCGCGTCAAAATAATCCATAATGGAAAAAAAGATCATTAACATGCGTTCTTGTTGTTGTTGTTGTTGTTGTTGCTATCTTCCATAGGCTATAAACCGGCTGGTGAGTCTCATAATTTGTGCTATTCTCGGAAGAGTTTCCTGTTTGGTTTGCTTATGTGCATAGTGGCGTACATACCGTTTCTTCTCTCTCCCTCTCTCTCTCTCTCGTGGCCTGTAGGACTTACAGGGCGGGGTAGTGGAGCTTACGTGTTTTACGTATTTATTTCGTTGGTATTAATTTGACAATGTCTCATGTGCCAAACTGAGCAATTCGTTAGGTTTCAAAAAGATTAGAAGGGAATTAAGAGGAAGATATATGCCTGTGAAATTTGCTTGGATGTTTTGACAATATGACTATTATCAACTTGTGAGCCTCATAGGGTATTAAGTTTCTACCGTTGTTTCTGTAATCGATTGTTGTTGATATTAAATGTAATGGCTATTTCATGGTAGACCAAAACAGCAACAATCACCCTCGCTAACTGCGTTGAACGATTAACTTCTATCACACAATGTGTCATTTTTATTCAAGATTACATACTAAAGAGATCAAAATATTTTTTTTTTCACTTAACCTCTTTAAGTTCGCCTCGCAGGTGAAATCAACTAAAGATTATCACAACTTTGACCAAAAAAAAAAAAATTGCCTTAATCTAAAGCCACTATTTACCATTTGCAGATGAAAAGAAAAGAAGAAGCTATAATTCTCCAAAATAGTTACAAAATATGTGAGTTAAGGATAGAAACAACTAGAAATAATAATCAGTTTAATCAATGCTAAGTATTGTTAGATAAACAAAATGTGAACAGTAGTTATAATAAAAGTGTTTTAGACTAAGCCGTCTGTATAGTTATGGTTTATTGAGAATATTTTAGACTTTATTGCGAAAATTTTTATATGGTAGGATGTTATGTGATGTAATTGACCTACACATATGCATCAGATGTGACAACTAGAACATGTTTTAAATCAGCGCTCCCAATGTTATTAAATTCCCGCTTTGTTCAACACGTAATCAAGGATGAGAAAGTGCTCGCTAATAAAACATCTTCAAAGCTCTTTGCCTATGTATGGAGTAACGTTATCTTATTCTTACTCACTTGAGCGAGAAAGAAACATCATGTTTAGAAAGTTATGGTTCTTTTTGACACTGGTAAACAACTTTTTTTTTTTTTAATAATCATTTAAGATACGTTCTTTGTTGGTTTTGTGATAAAGACAGTTTTGCTCGCTCTCTCTCTCTCTCTCTCTCTCTCTCTATATATATATATATATATATACAAGTGTGTATGTGCGTGTGCGTCTGTTCACATCACAGACATGTGTAATGTAATTTCACGAATTTGTCAATCATTGCACCGCTACGATCTCTTATTTTTACAAAATATAAAAAATAATTACTGTAATGAAAATTGATATTCATTGACTTTAAAGGGCGAACCCTTTCACAGGAAAGAAAAAGGATTGACATTATTTTCCGTATTATATTTCCATTTAGTTAATGTTTTTAGGATAAACAATTACTATTTATATATGCCTTAAAAAGCAGGAGCCCTGGGAGCTATCAAGAATATTTTCACATGTAAACAGTGGTCACGATGTCAATATAATGAACGCTTGGGTATTTTTTGTGTCCTCAGAAGTTTACCTTTGACACCGTTGTCTGTAATCAGTCGTTATCGTTGCTTCATTTAAGTATATTTAGTATTTTCACATTAAGATTTTGTTTATTTTAATTCAAAATTAAAATTTATTTTTGTTCTTTTGAGTAACAAAGAAGTAAAATACACAATACATTGTGAAATGAACAGTTATACGATAGCGAGAAGTTTAAAGAGCGAAACATCGTATTAGAGCATGAAAGACAACATCGAGAAATGTACAAAAAATATTACCGACTGAAAAGACAATGCTTGTAATAACGTATCCCCTCTGAAGAAAAAAGAATTCTTATCATTAATCGGTGATAATCAGGTAGTGAGTACTGTTGTTCTTGAGCATTCTCGTCGGCTTCGTCTCCTTAGGTTTATCACCAGTGAAGCTGCAACCGTCGAATGATGCAGGCTCGCTGGTGAATTTCAAACAGAGTTTCGGAAGCTCTCAGCGCGTAGAGACAAGTGAAAGGACCGTTGAAACGGAGAAGAGTTCATCAGGCAGTAAGATTGAGGCTTCTAGAATTGTTTACTTCAGTGGACTATTTCCCAATTTGAATCAAGTTTTAGACATGTTGAGGCATTTTTTCAGTTATTTGTTACTGTGCTTATTTCTAAAGACCCTGAAATCTAGCACTTCTACATTATTGATGATTGAAAATCTGTCTAGAATTGTCCCGAAAGTGAACGAAAACAAGAACAACAGAAAAGCAACAAAGATAAGGAATTTAAAACATCTTGAAGAACGTAAATGTCAAGGGTAGAAAATATGAACGTTTTAGATAATAAAAATGGATATAGCATAGTGATGATTGTCAAGGTTACATTTTACTGTGAACGTGACCTACTTCCAGTGTTATGACACAATGGTCGAAACTGTTTCGTTCTTGTCGTTAATGATATTGCGTTTATGTTTTATGCTGTTGCATCCATTTTGCTGGAAAGCAATTATTCTTCAATGCAGTATCATCACATTATCTTATCTCACACTTTTTAATATCAATTATTTCCCCCACAAGCTTCGAAGCGCAAAAAGGAAGGCAAAAGGGGCAAAGGTTGGTACTGAAACATATTCAGTGTATTACACTTAACATACAGTCTAAATACCTGTATATACCCCACGGATTTTGGTGCTTTGACTTTTTCTTCTCCTTTCCAAATCATATTGCTTTCACTTCATACTCTAATGTTGCATCCTTCAATGTATTGAATAACGTCATAACCTCATGACAATTTACCTACGAATGAATATGTGGCGGGGACATAAGACTGCAAATATATACTATAGGCTTACTAATATGGAAAATTTTACCTTGTTTCGATTACCTGGTTTTATCACAGTCAATATCCTCACTCTTTGTGGTCATAGGATTTAAGAATTACTCGACGAAAGCTGCATAAAAAGATATGCTATAAGACCCGTGATTACATTCTCCTTTACTAACCAGCGCTCGCCCCTCCCCGCTTAAAGGGTGATAAATGAAAGTACTTAATTACGCCATTTCTATTCGTGTTAGTCACATTCGATGCACGCGTTGTACCTGTACGAGTACTATTCATCAATGAAAAGTTAGGATATTATGAATATACTGTCACACAACTTCAGAATAGACCTATCCCCCCAAAACAGAAAAACCATGACTGCCGACTCAAATAGCATCCAATAGGATATTTAGCTTGATGTACTTGCCCGAACAAAGATTGACCTCGTTGCAGTGTTTAAGAAGTGCGATAAGTCTGGACATGAGCAATATAGTGAGCTGCTGAATTCGCTGAAATCAATTAAAACAAAAAGATTCTTTAATAATAACAACAATGTGTTGGTCAATTCCTCTTAAGAGTCTGAGAAGACTCAAATTGTTGCCGAAGGAAAGGTGGCTACAGAGAAAAAGAAGCAGCGGAACAAAGGAGGTATGAGTATACACGCTTGATATTTCTGTTTGAAAAAAAAAATAGATTCTTCACAATGTGTATTACGTGAAGACACAGAAAATGGCCTGCTTTCCGGATGTCAGAATGAAAACACTGGAATACTTTGCATATCAGAACAAAAACGTTGATCCCGTTGATCGGGAAATCCAGTCCAAATATAAGTTAGTCTGATAAAAAATAGTTAAATCTTACGAGTTCAACGGCAAAAATTTGACTGAAAGCGGGTGAAAAATAACGAAGTTATGAAATGAAGAGATTTTCTTCCTAGTCAACACGATATATAAAAACGGAATCTGATATTGCACAAGGTTTAGTTTCGATGCTGTTACATCGTCTAGAATTAGTAGGCTAGTTCCGGTAATTTCTACCATGTTTCCTCTCTCTCTCTTCTATTGTTCAAACAATATCAAGAACAGCTATGAGTTTCATTATTCCTAAGTCATGATTATCAGAAAAGAATTTAAAGCTTTAAAAGTTTGGACAAAATTAAAGTTTAATTCTCAAGATTGTGCATACGTTCAAATTTGTGTTGTGTTATTATGTTTTTGTGAGCAAATGTTGCAATTCAGTCGTTTGCCTGAGAGAACATTTTTATCTCATAAGCTATACCAACAACCATCAACTTTCAAATAACTTTTCCACTCTTTGATACTCTCTGAACAAGCAGGAGTTTTCACTTGCCACAGAGTCATAGATCTTAACGTAAATTCAAGTTTTTTTCTAATATTGTGTGATGTCACATTATCAACTTAGCAGGGATTGTTTTAAAATTGAAAGAGTAGAATTTTTATTGGAGGATAGAATGAAAGCACTACCTTTTTTGGTTTTGTCTATTTTTTTTACTTTACCTTATTTTTCTTTTCTTTTCTTTTTTGTTGTTGTACAGGAAAACGAGGAAGGAGCGAAGAGATTGAGATAGCCAGTAAGAAACACAAATACATGTTTAAATCCAACAAACATTCGAACAAACAGACATACTATCGCGCTGTATTCTAACAATATATATATATATATATCATATATATATGTATATATATATCATATATATGTATATATATAATATATATATATATTATATACATATAATATTATATATATATATGTATACAAATTGACAGCATGAGCTTGAGTTCTGTTAATATATACATATATATATTATATACATACAAATTGACAGCATGAGCTTGAGTTCTGTTTTGTTTCTTAATATTATTGTACCAACAATTATGGACTACAATTTACTCTATATATGTGTGTGTGTGCATGTATGTGTGATTACGAATTGAATAAAAAGCTATTAGATAGCATAATCGCTAAAAATAGCTAGGTAATTGAACAACAGCAACTTGGCCAAGATGGCTAAATAAAGACACACAAAAAAAAAAAATCATGCTTTCCGTGCTTTTACAACTTCGAACATCGTATCGAAGTGCATAAAAAGGACAGAACTGTTAAATTGAGATGAATTCACCATGTCCAGGTGATTTGTGGCTGAGTTTAGAAAGACTTACTCAAAGAATAAAAAGCAGTCGGTCCGGTCACTTGGACCGTGGGGGGGGGGGGGGGGGGGGTAGTGACGAAAGTACGGACTTTGGGCGGCAGATGGAGGTGGCTAATTCTGAAGAACGCATTCCTGCTATCGCACCGGACGTCATGTCGGGAAAAAAAAAAGAAATCTCGGCCGGCCAATTTTAGACACTGCGTGCTCCTGTGTGTTCTGATAGTGAACAACCCAAAGTCTATGTAGCACGAACTTAGAACACCATAAATTTACTGTGATAAACTTGTACTTACTGCAAACATTACGAGCAACTCTACTGTCTATACTTCGAACAGACCTGAAAACCTCAAACAAACGCAAATCAAGCTCTAATGATGCTGGAAATCGAAGAGACAAGAAAGGGAACAAAAACAAAGGAAACCGAGACGGTAATCTCTTTTATATCCATCAAACGGGCAATCTTAGTATTGCTCTTAATGTGAGGGTAATCTTACCTTGAATTAAGTGAACAGAATAATGTGTACGAATAATTTCATATGAAATTTGAGGGCAACTGTTCAATAAGCCTTCTCTGATTTTCTTTTAATTGTTTTGACGTGTGCTACCCCTTTCATGAGAGGCAAGACGTACAATGTCGACATGATTATATTCAAAAAATCATCAACATAAATATTCGCGAAAACAGGAATTCATATAGGAAAACGTTAACAGTATGATATTAAGTGAGTAGGTTCAGACACCTATATGCATAAGTGTTAATATATATTGTCGGAAAATATCTTCACAATCTTCAAACTTTTATTCTCTTTTAATACTAGTTTACAAAATTTGAAACATTGTATCATCTGCTCACGTGTACAGATAACTCTAATCGCGAACCGCTGATTGTTATTCTAAGAACACATCTCTTGATTTCATGCATGTGTTGAAACAGATTCAAGGCAAAGGGACAGTTCATTGGTAAACGTGGAGCAAAACAAGGGCAACAAACTGGGTAACGTATTCATTGAAAATGTGACCATGCATGAATTATTATATCTACGTATATTTTTCGTGTGTATGCATGATGTGTTTGATTTTGAATAATGAACATCTGAATTAAGTGCTGATTCATATCTTGAATATACGGTACTACGATCAGTAGTCGCTCACATCGAAATTCATAGAATTAATTTGTACTTTTTTAACATAATAGACATTGTATTGATATCTGTTATAATAACTTTATCATTACCATGTAATTCTTATTCTTATTCAAAATTATTTTATTTCCATATAAAGTAATACAAAGTAGTGCACATAACGCTTACATGAGTACATAATATCTAAAGGAACTTTGAATCACGTAAGTTTCGACAAAACATGAATATACAATTATTATAATGATATCAACTCTGGTTTCGATAAATAAACAAGTAAGCAATACAATCTTAATTTATAACTCTCCATGGAAAAGAGGAATTTCACAAGAAAAGCATAGCTTGTAAAAATTGTGAATTACTCTAAAATTTTGATATCCTGATCTCAGGCGAAATAATCAGAAAATAAAAAAGACTATGACAAGGACAAACACACATGTAATATATCGTAATAGTATTATCATAATAATATATCAGCTCTGTAATATATAGACACCTTAAGAAAACATGTTGTTGTCACGAATCCAACATTTGTTCAATCTTTGCACGTACTCAGAAGTGAAAAAGAGCGGAGGGCGTCGTTCTGGTTCAGTGAGTGCAGACCTGAAACAAGGCAGAGGCAACAAACGGAACGGGAAGAAGGACAAAAACAAAAACAAAGGCAAAGACGATGGTATATTTCCTTTCTCCGCTATTCCACAGCTTAATGTTCCACAAAGGATAGGGCTATAGAATGATATAAGGTTGCCAAAGTATGCATGAACCTAAAACAGTTAAGAAGTCTCAAGTTGATTCCATGACTGCTGAAGGAAGATGACAATTTCCTGGGTTGAGTGAGAAGGTCATCATTGTCACTTAGTAACAACATGCAGATAAGACACAGTTTAAAGCTATACAGTAGACAAGAAATCATTTTTGATATCGACAATTTGGAAATCCGAGTTTGATCGATTATTTTCTCCTTTTCTATTAAAATTTAATGCATGCTTGTTACCATTCGAAAAATTATATAACTTTTCATAAAATGATACCTATTTGTTGCGATTATGCTATCTACGTGTATATAATGATCGAATCAATTCAGATAGATTTGACAAGAAGTTAATCAGGTACAGCTGAGCCATAGTGTATAAAAAAAGTAATGAAACAAACGCAAACAGAAAAACTGACCGGAAATGAATATCATTTATTAAAGGAAAATTGAGCAAAGAAGTCGGTAGAACACCGGGCTAGCAATCCGGAGGTCTCGGGTTCGAATCCTGATAGAATCCTATTTTCTTTGCTCAATTTCCACTAAAAAAGTAATGAAATAACATTCGGATACTTGTATTCTACAGACGATGACAGTGATGAAGAGAGCCTGAGTGGAAGTCGCAGTTCTTCTAAGAAGAGCGGTAGACGTGAACGTAAAGGTAAGAGCAAAGAAAACCGGAAGAGTAAAACAAATTTATCTATGGAATTCAACAAAGAAATTATGAAGAAACAATCACTTAGACATCCAGCTTAATTTTTTTATTACTCTGATGCTGGATGTCATTATTATGTGAATACATCATTTTTCACAATTTTGTGTTTTGTCCCTTTCATCGCACAGTTAAGCACGGCTAGGTAAGGATTAAGCGCTTGAACACACCCTGTACTTCAGAGCCTGTTTTCTCTGTTCACACTTTCCAGAGTGTGTGCTTTCTTTCTATTGTTTAGATAGATTGGGGGAGTGCATTTCAATTGAGTTATACATCATTTCAAAGCTTAAGGTCTGCTCTTTCAGAATCTGCCCTTAACTAAAAATCCATGTCTAGTGGCCTTTTAATGGTTTGGTGATGCAGGGTCACTATTAGGTGTCCAGATAATGGCATAAGGAAGATTATGAGAGATGGAAAAGGAGTGTTGCTGGTGTTACCCCGTCAGTTGCTCTCCCTCACCCCCTGAAATGTTCCCATGAAGATTGCAATTTCATTTTGAAAAAACAAAAACAAAAACAAAAGATCGGTAACAATGACGCTTCCCGAAGCGGGACAATACTGCCCCCTCAAAGCCACAGGAGTAGAAATACATACTTGATGTCGTTGATATGTAGAATGGCGCTGTTCAATTAGTTACAGTCCGTCGCTCGATAGCGTGTCAGTCTTGTGGGCTTTCTTTGCCTAATAGTGTCGGTTTCGTGAGCCTTAACTTTGCGAAGTGTCGGTCTCGTGGGCTTTCTTTGCCTAGGGTCGGTTCCGTGAGCCTTTTTGTGTACTGTCGGTCTCGTGAGCTCTTTCTGCGTAGTGTCGAACTCATGGGCTGTATGACTCGTGAGCCGTATTTTAATCTCGGGCTGTTTGACCCGATGTCGGTCTCGTGGACCGTATGACTCGTGGGTGTCAGTCTCGTGGGATGGCCCCTTCCAACTCTTTACCTGCATCCATTACTGCTATCTCCTACAGTACGTTTCGGTATAGTTTGCAGTGGTTATGATAGAAATGATGCTTTGATAAAAAAAAAAGAATAAATAAGTAGATAAATAAAAGATGTAGGGAGTGGCACCAATGATTGGTATAGGCTCTCCATGACGATATAATGAATGGATTTAGATTTGTGTCATTGAAAATACGAAAGTAACACACAGACAACATAAAATCGATTGCTTTATATTGACATAGACGTTTTCACAGAAAACAACATTAAATCAGGAAAAAAGAAAAAGACAAATAATGACGTAACCAGCTTTATCTCCTGCATTAATACTACTTTTGACTATGGTAAGTTCCAGATGACTGTTGGTACACACACACACAGACACACACACTAATGACCTCCTGATGAAAGCATATTAAAATTATAATTTGTCTTTTCTTCTTCTTCGTACCTAATATTTGGCCTTAATAGGCGGCAGATCTGACGCAAGATCGTCGTCTACTAAGAACAGATTCAAAAGTGGAATTGGTAGGACCGTTAAGAGAGGTAAGTTATCAAGGGAATTTGTAAAAGCATTGTACACTGTATTTTATTTTTTTTCCTTAAATTACATCTACATCTCTTTCAATTGTTTGAACAATTTTGCCAACTAGTTAGATAGCTAATCGCATTGCATCGCATGTAACAAACTATCTTGAACTTCATCCCAACAATGACATTTGGCGGACTAATCCTATTCGTCAAACTATACTAACTGCCCTGATTTTACTGTCGGTTTTATCGGAGCGCTTTATCAATGATGAGCACCTTCCTATGTTTATCATTGGAGGGTTGTGTTCCCTGCACGTACGCCTTGTCGCAAAAGGCGGTCAAAGTTTGTATCTTGTCGAATTGCGTTTTCTGTCGGTAACAGCATATCAACGAGCAATTGTCGACAGCATGAGAATACGAACGTCTGAGTGTAAGATTTTCACCCAAAAGGTCAGTCATAGTAGCAGCTTGAAAAGCCCGTTAACAAACCTCTAGACGTCTCTATGACAACGATAATGCAACTTACCTCAAAACAGGAAACTTGGAAGTGAAAATTTGAATATTCTTATTCAAATATTGACATCGTTCCGAAAATGTTGATAAAAGGACCCCCAAAATAAAATTATGACCAATGTCTTTGAAAAAAGATGCCCTTAATGTAAGGTTCTTGCTTCTGCATTTAGCTTTGCTGTAGTATTGAAAGAAATCTAGTTTTATCCGGGTTCTCTTTGCGTTGTCAGTCGGACGGAGAACCACGTGCAGAGGCAGGTCTAGGGTAGCACTCTTCCGGGATATGTCGCCATCTGAAAGTATGACGTGTCAACTCACCAGCACTGCTGAGCGTATTTCGTTGCAATTCTGCAAGTCAGAGTCGAGCAAAAGGCAAGACTGTCTGGTTGCAGGTAAGATCTCGGTTTGTCCATCATCCACAGTGAACATGTTTATGTAGAAACCCATTAGGGCCTATTCAGATTCATTCTTTATCAGTTGTAAATGTGTGCATCTACTGTATCTGTGAAATATGACAAATGACACTAGAACTGCAATCTACATGTGCTTAATAGTCATATCACTTTGCGATTATTACTCGTTCTTTTTCTTAGTTTCTTTGTGGTTGGAGGATAACCATTTGAATCTATGACCAATTCGCAGATCTTAGCTCCACTGAAGACGGCTTCTCAACTCTTAGGTATAAAGGCAAAGAGCTAGCTCGGATTAAGGGCAGCTTTTACACTGTGGGAGAGGCCTCCGAGTTCGACATAAACTTTGATTCTTCTGGATTCAGCATCAGTCATGGAGACACGGAGCTAACGGTGAAGGATCGTGATTTTAGCTTCTTGAAATACTGCTTCATCCTCAACCAAGGCTCTGAATCCTCTTCCACATCGGCCCAAATCACAGAGTTAGAAAGTAAGACTTCGATCATACCCCCCCAAAAAAAATGATCATCGTATTCGTCCAATAATTTTTACGAATGATAGATCACGTTTTCTCAAGGTGACAGAAAATGAAGGAAAAGAAAGACTTACTGCATCATCTGTTTGTATATAATGTGACATTACAAATGTCACTTGCTTTCTCAACTGAAATATTACAACGTTACACTGAAATATTTCAGAGTTACAATGCAACGGACATCCGGAGTAAACATTTCAGTGATTATTTAGATATTGAATATAAATTCCAATAGACCGTTATACCTTGATATTTCCGACTGTCAATGAAACCGCTGGTTTTGGTAATAAGACATCGCAATTCTCTCATCTCTGACTGAAATATCCTGTAAGAAGCGTTGCCTACTTATAGTTTTACTTTTGTTTGTTTCTTGAAATGAAATTAGTTGAGCAGTCAGACGGAAAAGCGACAATTGGCAAATCTGAAGTGTCGATAGGTGAGTTGGAATGTTCTTGGAATATGCATTTTCTGGTAATTTACATGTTTAAAAAAGTGCGATAATCCATATTCAACAAGAAGTTTAGATATATCATGGAAGATACTGACATTTGTATGTTTTATTTTGTTTGTTTTTGCTTGTCAGCCGCTAAACCCCGGAAGTGGCACAAGAAGAATAAACGTTGGAAGTGGTACAAGAAATTGCGCTGAAGCCTTGTTGTTGTTGTTTGCTTTGTTTGTTTTGCCTGGGATTTTTTATTTCTTCTTTTCTTTTTTCTTGTGGAAGTGATTACATAAGCAAATTACTCAGCTGATGAACCCGGAAGTACGTGCCACCAGAAATATAAACTGCCCCCACTTTTAAAAGCGCATCGAAGGCCCTGGCTTCTTGTCAATTTATGAGAACAAAGAAACAAAGAAACAAAGAAACAAGCAAACACCGAAAACCAATTATGATATGGCAACACACATAGACAAACATGTGCTGTAACCTAGTCCTACAAAATAAAATATCATTGTTAATTTTGTACGTCATATTGTAATATTCATTGTAATGTGGCAACTTTTTTATTGGATGACTTGTTTAACTGACACTTCCTTATCTCTCCTCTGAACAGAGAGAAAAAGGCAAAGAAAAGGCGAAAAAAGAAGAAGCAACAAAGAAGGTGAGGAATCTAACACACTTGTACAAAAAAAAAAAAAAATCACTCTTGTTGATATGACCTTACAGTCTGAAATCTTATTTTGAATTATTCATCTTTTTTGATGTACTGAAATCGAAGAGGAAGGTACCCGATGTGCAAACTCAGAGCGTGATTATAAGAAGACACGTAAATGATAGAATAATTTTGTTGTCTACCTCGGATTGATATTTCTTTGTGACATAGACCTACAGAATCTTTTGTGAGTGACTTATTTCTTTGTTGAAAAATTTCACAACAAAGAAGGTCTTATTATCAATCATTAAATAGCATGATTAACTAAGATATCATCATTGATATATTATGCAAATACATAGAAACACATTCCGCTAGATCTCTTAGGTAGTTATAAAAAAAAAAAGACTTATTGTGGTATGGTAACATATATACATTTGAGAGTATCTGAAAAAGTAAGATAATTTGTAGATATTGGATAATTTGTATTCCGCAGACGATGACAGTGATGAAGAGAGCCTGAGTGGAAGTCGCAGTTCTTCTAAGAAGAGTGGTAGACGTGAACGAAAAGGCAAGAGCAAAGAAAACCGGAAGAGTAAAACAAATTTATCTCTGGAATTCAACAAAGAAATGATGAAGAAACAATCACTTAGACATCCATCTTAATTGTTTTTTTTTTATTACTCTGATAGTAGATGTTATCATATATGTGAATACATTATTTTTCATAACTTTCCGCCTCTGAAATTGGCGTTGAACCTTATTTCAGTACACGCGATTTACTTCCAGAATTTCCTGCTGTCAACGCTACAGCCTTCATCAGCTTGATCACCTTCACCACGTGACTGTTAATATGCAGTTCATATAGCGTTGACAGTTGAAAATTCAATTCAGTTTAATTCAATTCAATTCAAGTTTATTTGCATTCTACATAAAATCATCAAGCAATTTAGACGATGAAAGCAACTAGATATGAATATAAGAATATCAAAAGAAATACCAACACATAAACAAAACAACATAAAGAACAAAAACCGATGCATAACTTCATGTGAATTGGGGGGGGGGGGGTCAGCAGCGAAGAGCAATAAGCCTTTTGAATCGCTGATCCCGAGGAAACATAGATACTGTTTACAATAAATCGGGAGTATAGAAAAGAGCTTAAAGAGGAAAAGAAAAGGACAGAATCAAAGAACAAATCAAAAGACATATCTACGTGCAGTTAAGATAATCCTAAGTGAGAATATGAATTCAAATATGAAGGTTTATAATTCCTTTCAAAACTATTCAATGACAGTTTCATTTTCAAATCAAATGGTATTTCGGTCCATAATATCGTCACTCAGTAACAGCAGATTAGACATAGTTTAAATCTATGCAGTAAACAAGAAATCAGTTTTGACATTGATTATTTGGAAACCTGAGTTTGATCAATCATTAATCTCCTTTTCTAGTAATATTTAATGCATGCTTGTTAATGTCCGAAAGATTCTTTCCTAAGATCATACCTATCTGTTGTGATTATGGTATCTACATGTATATAAGATCGAATCAACTTCAGATAGATTTGGCAAGAAGTTAATCAGGTACAGCTGAGCCATAGTGTATAAAAAAGTAACGAAATAACATTTGGATATTTGTATTCCGCAGACGATGACAGTGATGAAGAGAGCCTGAGTGGAAGTCGCAGTTCTTCTAAGAAGAGCGGTAGACGTGAACGAAAAGGCAAGAGCAAAGAAAATCGGAAGAGTAAAACAAATTTATCTATGGAATTCAACAAAGAAATTATGAAGAAGCAATCTGGACATCTAGCTTAATTTTTTATTACTCTGATGCTAGATGTTATTATCATGTGAATACATCAGTTTTCACAATTTTGCGTTTTGTCCCTTTCATCGCACAGCTAAGCACGGCTAGGTAAAGATTAAGCGCTTGAACACACCCTGTACTTCAGAGCCTGTTTTCTCAGTTCACACTTTACCAGAGTGCGTGCTTTCTTTCTATTGTTTAGATAGATTGGGGAGTGCATTTCAATTGAGTTATACATCATTTCAAAGCTTAAGGTCTGCTCTTTCAGAATCTGCCCTTAACTAAAAATCCATGTCTAGTGACTTTTTGATGGTTTGGTGATGCAGGGTCACAATAACATTGTATAAGGTGTCCAGATTATGGCATATAAGGAAGATATGAGAGATGGAAAAGGAGAGTTGCTGGTGTTACCCCGTCAGTTGCTCTCCCTCACCCCCTGAAATGTTCAAGATCTGTGTTTGCGTGTGTGAGTGTTTATGAAAAAGCGAGAAAAAAAAAGGAAAAGAAAACTTACATCCTGTCCATCTTCAAGATAGAAATTGGGAAAGCGAGTAAAAAAAAAAATAGTACAATGGCATGATCAAAAATCTAAGTTGAACCATACATCGTTCTTGCCCTCTTTTATTATTATTATTATTATTTTTTTTTGGGGGGGGGGGTGGAGGTCCCATGAAGATTGCAATTTCATTTTGAAAAAAACAAAAACAAAAACAAAAGATCGGTAACAATGACGCTCCCCGAAGCGGGACAATACTGCCCCCTCAAAGCCACAGGAGTAGAAATACATACTTGATAATATAATAATAATACATTCTGCTTATATAGCGCATGTTACACTGAAGTCTCTATGCGCTTTACAAAATTTTCTATAATAACAATACAATTAGAAAATACATATTATGTAATACAATACAACTGACTACAACAACAATAAAGAAATTAAGAAAAATGATCAAAGTATTGATTAAATAAATTACGTCTTTAGTTTAGTTTTGAAAGTCTCTTGTGTTGGTGCGGTGCGAACAGAGTTGGGTAAGGTGTTCCATAGGGTGGGTGCCATGACAGAAAAGGAACTTGAGCCATAGTATTGAGTGTTGAAGAAGTAGTTGGTGTTGTGACCGGAGAGCACGAGGAGGTGTGTAAACGTGGATGAGGTCAGAAATGTAGGATGGAGCTTCACCAGTGAGTGCTTTGTATGTGAGAAGAAGTATTTTGTATTCTACACGCTTGCAGACAGGGAGCCAGTGGAGGTTTCTGAGGAGAAGTTTGGTACTGGTGTGTGTGGTCGCCCTTTCTGTGATTCTTGCTGCTATGTTTTTGATATCGTTGATATGTAGAATGGCGCTGTTCAATTAGTTACAGTCCGTCGCTCGATAGCGTGTCGGTCTCGTGGGCTTTCTTTGCCTAATAGTGTCGGTTATTTCGTGAGCCTTAACTTTGCGTAGTGTCGGTCTCGTGGGCTTTCTTTGCCTAGGGTCGGTTCCGTGAGCCTTTTTGTGTACTGTCGGTCTCGTGAGCTCTTTCTGCGTAGTGTCGAACTCATGGGCTGTATGACTCGTGAGCCGTATTTTAATCTCGGGCTGTTTGACCCGATGTCGGTCTCGTGGACCGTATGACTCGTGGGTGTCAGTTTCGTGGGATGACCCCTTCTAACTCTTTACCTGCATCCGTTACTGCTATCTCCTACAGTACAATTCGGTATAGTTTGCAGTGGTTATGATAGAAATGATGCTTTGATAAAAAAATAAATAAGTAGATAAATAAAAGATGTAGAGAGTGGCACCAATGCTTGGTATAGGCTCTCCATGACGATATAATGAATGGATTTAGATTTGTCTCATTGAAAATACGAAAGTAACACACAGACAACATAAAATCGATTGCTTTATATTGACATAGACGTTTTCACAGAAAACAACATTATATCAGGAAAAAAGAAAAAGACAAATAATGACGTAACCAGCTTTATCTCCTGCATTAATACTACTTTTGACTATGGTAAGTTCCAGATGACTGTTGGTACACACGCACACAGACACACACACTAATGACCTCCTGATGAAAGCATATTAAAATTATAATTTGTCTTTTCTTCTTCTTCGTACCTAATATTTGGCCTTAATAGGCGGCAGATCTGACGCAAGATCGTCGTCTACTAAGAACAGATTCAAAAGTGGAATTGGTAGGACCGTTAAGAGAGGTAAGTTATCAAGGGAATTTGTAAAAGCATTGTATTTCATTTTTTTCCTTAAATTACATCTACATCTCTTTCAATTGTTTGAACAATTTTGCCATCTAGTTAGATAGCTAATCGCATCGCATCGCATGTAACAAACTATCTTGAACTTCATCCCAACAATGACATTTGGCGGACTAATCCTATTCGTCAAACTATACTAACTGCCCTGATTTTACTGTCGGTTTTATCGGAGCGCTTTATCAATGATGAGCACCTTCCTATTGAATTTATCATTGGAGGGTTGTGTTCCCTGCACGTACGTCTTGTCGCAAAAGACGGTCAAAGTTTGTATCTTGTCGAATTGCGTTTTCTGTCGGTAACAGCATATCAACGAGCAATTGTCGACAGCATGAGAATACTCACGTTTACGAACGTCTGAGTGTAAGATTTTCACCCAAAAGGTCAGTCATAGTAGCAGCTTGAAAAGCCCGTTAACAAACCTCTAGACGTCTCTATGACAACGATAATGCAACTTACCTCAAAACAGGAAACTTGGAAGTGAAAATTTGAATATTCTTATTCAAATATTGACATCGCTCCGAAAATGTTGATAAAAGGACCCCCAAAATAAAATTATGACCAATGTCTTTGAAAAAAGATGCCCTTAATGTAAGGTTCTTGCTTCTGCATTTAGCTTTGCTGTAGTATTGAAAGAAATCGAGTTTTATCCGGGTCCTCTTTGCGTTGTCAGTCGGACGGAGAACCACGTGCAGAGGCAGGTCTAGGGTAGCACTCTTCCGGGATATGTCGCCATCTGAAAGTTTGACGTGTCAACTCACCAGCACTGCTGAGCGTATTTCGTTGCAATTCTGCAAGTCAGAGTCGAGCAAAAGGCAAGACTGTCTGGTTGCAGGTAAGATCTCGGTTTGTCCATCATCCACAGTGAACATGTTTATGTAGAAACCCATTAGGGCCTATTCAGATTCATTCTTTATCAGTTGTAAATGTGTGCATCTACTGTATCTGTGAAATATGACAAATGACACTAGAACTGCAATCTACATGTGCTTAATAGTCATATCACTTTGAGATTATTACTCGTTCTTTTTCTTACTTTCTTTACGGTTGGAGGATAAGTATTTGATTCTATGACCAATTCGCAGATCTTAGCTCCACTGAAGACGGCTTCTCAACCCTTAGGTACAAAGGCAAAGAGCTAGCCCAGATTAGGGGCAGTTTTTACACTGTGGGAGAGGCCTCCGAGATCGACATAAACTTTGATTCTTCTGGATTCAGCATCAGTCATGGAGACACGGAGCTAACGGTGAAGGATCGTGATTTTAGCTTTTTGAAATACTGCTTCATCGTCAACCAAGGCTCTGAATCCTCTTCCACATCGGCCCAAATCACGGAGTTAGAAAGTAAGACTTCGATCATACCCCCCCCCCCCAAAAAAAAAATGATCATCGTATTCGTCCAATAATTGTACGAATGATATATCATGTTTTCTCAAGGTGACAGAAAATGAAGGAAAAGAAAGACTTATTGCATCATCTGTTTGTATATAATGTGACATTACAAATGTCACTTGCCTTCTCAACTGAAATATTACAACGTTACACTGAAATATTTCAGAGTTACAATGCAACGGACATCCGGAGTAAACATTTCAGTGATTATTTAGATATTGAATATAAATTCCAATAGACCGTTATAGCTTGATATTTCCGCTGGTCAATGAAACCGCTGGTTCTGGTAATAAGACATCGCAATTCTCTCATCTCTGACTGAAATATCCTGTAAAAGGCGTTGCTTACTTATAGTTTGACTTTTGTTTGTTTCTTAAAAATGAAATTAGTTGAGCACTCAGACGGAAAAGCGACAATTGGCAAATCTGAAGTGTCGATAGGTGAGTTGGAATGTTCTTGGAATATGCATTTTCTGGTAATTTACATGTTTAAAAAAGTGCGATAATCCATATTCAACAGGAAGTTTAGATATATCATGGAAGATACTGAGATTTGTATGTTTTATTTTGTTTGTTTGTTTGTTTTTGCTTGTCAGCCGCTAAACCCCGGAAGTGGCACCAGAAGAATAAACGTTGGAAGTGGTACAAGAAATTGCGCTGAAGCCTTGTTGTTGTTGTTTGCTTTGTTTGTTTTGCCTGAGATTTTTTATTTCTTCTTTTTTTTTCTTGTGGAAGTGATTACATAAGGAAATTACTCAGCTGATGAACCCGGAAGTACGTGCCACCAGAAATATAAACTGCTCCCACTTTTAAAAGCGCATCAAAGGCCCTGGCTTCTTGTCAATTTATGAGAACAAAGAAACAAACAAACAGCAAACACCGAAAACCAATTATGATATGGCAACAGACATAGACAAACATGTGCTGTAACCTAGTCCTACAAAGTAAAATATCATTGTTAATTTTGTACGTCATATTGTAATATTCATTGTAATGTGGCAACTTTTTTATTGGATGACTTGTTTTACTGACACTTCCTTATCTCTCCTCTGAACAGAGAGAAAAAGGCAAAGAAAAGGCGAAAAAAGAAAAAGCAACAAAGAAGGTGAGGAATCTAACACACTTGTACAAAAAAAAAATCACTCTTGTTGATATGACCTTACAGTCTGAAATCTTATTTTGAATTATTCATCTTTTTTGATGTACTGAAATCGAAGAGGAAGGTACCCGATGTGCAAACTCAGAGCGTGATTATAAGAAGACACGTGAATGATAGAATAATTTTGTTGTCTACCTCGGATTGATATTTCTTTGTGACATAGACCTACAGAATCTTTTGTGAGTGACTTATTTCTTTGTTGAAAAATTTCACAACAAAGAAGGTCTTATTATCAATCATTAAATAGCATGATTAACTAAGATATCATCATTGATATATTATGCAAATACATAGAAACACATTCCGCTAGATCTCTTAGGTAGTTATAAAAAAGACTTATTGTGGTATGGTAACATATATACATTTAAGAGTATCTGAAAAAGTAAGATAATTTGTAGATATTGGATAATTTGTATTCCGCAGACGATGACAGTGATGAAGAGAGCCTGAGTGGAAGTCGCAGTTCTTCTAAGAAGAGCGGTAGACGTGAACGTAAAGGTAAGAGCAAAGAAAACCGGAAGAGTAAAACAAATTTATCTCTGGAATTCAACAAAGAAATGATGAAGAAACAATCACTTGACATTCATCTTAATTGTTTTTTTTTATTACTCTGATAGTAGATGTTATCATATATGTGAATACATTATTTTTCATAACTTTCCGCCTCTGAAATTGGCGTTGAACCTTATTTCAGTACACGCGATTTACTTCCAGAATTTCCTGCTGTCAACGCTACAGCCTTCATCAGCTTGATCACCTTCACCACGTGACTGTTAATATGCAGTTCATATAGCGTTGACAGTTGAAAATTCAAGTTTAATTCAATTCAATTTAAGTTTATTTGCATTCTACATAAAATCATCAAACAATTTAGACGATGAAAACAACTAGATATGAATATAAGAATATCAAAAGAAATACCAACACATAAACAAAACAACAAGAAAAACAAAAACCGATGCATAACTTCATGTGAATGGGGGGGGGGGGGTCAGCAGCGAAGAGCAATAAGCCTTTTGAATCGCTGATCCCGAGGAAACATAGATACTGTTTACAATAAATTGGGAGTACAGAAAAGAGCTTAAAGAGGAAAAGAAAAGGACAGAATCAAAGAACAAATCAAAAGACATATCTACGTGCAGTTAAGATAATCCTAAGTGAGAATATGAATTCAAATATGAAGGTTTATAATTCCTTTCAAAACTATTCAATGACAGTTTCATTTTCAAATCAAATGGTATTTCGGTCCATAATATCGTCACTCAGTAACAGCAGATTAGACACAGTTTAAATCTATGCAGTAAACAAGAAATCAGTTTTGACATTGATTATTTGGAAACCTGAGTTTGATCAATTATTAATCTCCTTTTCTAGTAATACCTAATGCATGTTTGTTAATGTCCGAAAGATTCTTTTCTAAAATAATACTTATTTAATGCGATTATGCTATCTACGTATATTCATATAAGATAGAATCAACCTCAGATAGATTTGGCAAGACGTTAATCAGGTACAGCTGAGCCATAGTGTATAAAAAAGTAATGAAATTGAATTTGGATATTTGTATTCCGCAGACGATGACAGTGATGAAGTGAGCCTGAGTGGAAGTCGCAGTTCTTCTAAGAAGAGTGGTAGACGTGAACGTAAAGGCAAGAGCAAAGAAAACCGGAAGAGTAAAACAATTTTATCTATGGAATTCAACAAAAGAAATGATGAAAAACAATCACTCAGACATATTTATTAATATTTTTTTACCATTCTGATAAGAGATGTTATCATTATATGAAAAATTATTTGTCATAACTTTCCACCTCTGAAATTGGCGTTGAGACTGGGACTTGAGACTCAGTGGTGAGTTCCCGGCCAGCCTATAACTCTCACACGCTACTGCTATCTCCTATAGTACAATGTGGTATAGTTTGCGGTGGTTATGACAGAGGTAATGCAATCATGAAAAATTAATAAATAGATAAATAAACAAACAAAATCTGTAGAGAGTGACACCAATGCTTAGTTCCAGCTCTCCATGGGGATGTAATGTGTGAATTTAGATTTATGTCACTGAAAATACGAACGTAAGACACTGACGACATGAAATCGATTGCTTGATATCAACATGGACTTTTTTCAAAACAGCAGTAAAGCAGGAAACCCCCCCCCCCTAAAATACTGACGTAACCAGCTTTATCTCCTGCAGTAATACTATTTTTGACTATGGTAAAATCCAGGTGAATGTTGGCACACGCACACACACACACACACATACAGACAGACACACACACACTAATGACCTCCTGACGAAAGCATATTGAAATTATAATTTGTCTTTTCTTCTTCTTCGTACCTATTATTTGACCTCAACAGGAGACAGATCTGAGGCAAGATCGTCGTCTCGTAAGAATAGATTCAAAAGTGGAACTCGTCGGACTGTTAGGAGAGGTAAGGTATCAAGGGAATTTGTAAAAGGAATGTATCTTACGTTCTTTCATTACATTATATCTGCATATCTTTCAATTGGTTAAACAATTTTGCTAACTATAGTTAGATTGCTGATTAATCCGTCGCACATCGCATGAAACAAATCTATCTTGAACTGCATCCCAATAATGACATTTTGGCGGACTAATCTTGTTCGTCAAGCTATAGTAACTGCCCTGATTTTGATGGATACCGAAGCTGAGAGTTAGAAGGAAAAAAAGAGCAGGAGAACAGACCTATCATATTTCCATCGGGAGGCTAAGCAAAGGATTACGCACATATTTTTCCCAAGAAAACTACCTATTAAGAAAACATTTTCATTTTCATGACGAGATAACCATGACACACTGAGAAGGCAAGTGTGCATCACTCTAGATTAGTGGTATAACTTGGCTGTAATATTGAAAGAAATCTAGTGGTAATCGTGTTCTCTTTGCGTTGTCAGTCGGACGGAGAACCACGTGCAAAGGCAGGTCTAGGGTAGCACTCTTCAGGGATATGTTGCCATCTGAAAGTTTGACGTGTCAACTCACCAGCACTGCCGAGCGTATTTCGTTGCAATTCTGCAAGTCAGAGTCGAGCAAAAGGCAAGACTGTCTGGTTGCAGGTAAGATCTCCGTTTGTCCATCATCCACGGTGCACATGATTGCTTATCTAGAAACCCATTAGGACCTATTCTTCACATTCATTCTTTATCAGTTGTAAATGTGTGCATCTACTGTATCTGTGAAATATGGTAAATGACACTGGAACTGCAATGTAAATGTGCTTTCATAATCGTTATATCACTTTGCGATTGTTACTCGTTCTTTTCTTAGTTTCTTTACGATTGGAGGATAACCATTTGATTCTATGACCAATTCGCAGATCTCAGCTCCACTGAAGACGGCTTCTCAACCCTTAGGTACAAAGGCAAAGAGCTAGCCCGGATTAAGGGCAGCTTTTACACTGTGGGAGAGGCCTCCGAGTTTGACATAAACTTTGATTCTTCTGGATTCAGTATCAGTCATGGAGACACGGAG
Organism: Diadema setosum; assembly: GCA_033980235.1. Classification (NCBI taxonomy): domain Eukaryota; kingdom Metazoa; phylum Echinodermata; class Echinoidea; order Diadematoida; family Diadematidae; genus Diadema; species Diadema setosum. The sequence goes on from CM067080.1 coordinate 18,449,767, forward strand.
CTAACGGTGGAGGATCGTGATTTTAGCTTCTTGAAATACTGCTTCATCGTCAACCAAGGCTCTGAATCCTCTTCCACATCGGCCCAAATCACGGAGTTGGAAAGTAAATCTTTGATCATAAAAAAAAGAAAAAAAAAATCATTATCGTATTCGTCCAATGATTGTACGAACGAATGGTATATGACGTTTTCCCAAGGTGACAGAAATTTGAGGAAAAGAAAGGCTTTTTTATTGCATCGTCTCTATGTATATAATGCCTCATTTCAAATGTCACTTGCTTTCTCAACTGAAATATTACAAAGTTACACTGAAATATTTCAGAGTTACACTGCAACCGACACCCGGATTAAACATTTCAATTATTATTTAGATATCAAATATAAATACCTGAAGACCCTTATGAATTGCTATTTCCGACTGTCAATGAAACCGCTGGTTTTGATAATAATTCATCGCAATTCTCTCATCTCTAACTGTAATATCCTGTCAGAAGCGTTGCCTACTTAGTTTTTCTTTGGTTTATTTCTTGAAATGAAATTAGTTGAGCAGTCAGACGGAAAAGTGGCAATTGGCAAATCTGAAGTGTCGATAGGTGAGTTGCAATGTTCTTGGAATATGCATTTTCTGGTAATTTACACGTTTAAAAAAGTGCGATAATCCATGTTCAACAAGAAGTTAAGATGATTACACCATGGAAGACACTATGGTTTGTTGTTTTATTTTGTTGTGCTTGTTTGCTTATTTCTGTTTGTTTGTTCGTTCGTTTGTTGTTTTTTTGCTTATCAACCGATAAATCCCGGAAATGCCACCAAAAGAATGTGCCTTGGAAGTGGTACAAGAAAATTACTCTGAAGCCTGTTGTTTTGTTTTTGTTTTGTTTTGTTTTGTTTTTGCTTGTCAGCCCATTAACGCAGCGCCGGTCCTTAACATTTCAGAGTGAGAAAACCTATGTCAATTATGCTGTGGCAACAGACATACAAATGTGCTGTAAACTAGTCCTATATAGTGACATATAATTGTTAATTTTGTACGTCAAGGTAACATTCATTGCAATATGGCAACATATATATATATATATATATATATATATATATATTTTTTTTTTTTTTTATCGGATGACTTGTTTAACTGACATTTCCTTATCTCTCCTCTGAACAGGAAGAAAAAGGCAAAGAAACGGCGAAAAAAGCAAAAGCGACGAAGAAGGTGAGGAGCCAAACACAACAGTGAAAAAAAAAAATCACTCGTGTTATGAACTTACAGTCGGAAATCTTATTTTGAATTATTCATTTTTTTTTTTGATGTACTGAAATCGAATAGGAAGGTATTCGATATGCAAACTGAGAGCGTGATTATAAGAAGACACGTGAATAATTTTGTTGTGTACATTGATATTTCTTTGTGACATAGACCTACAGAATCTTTTTGGGCGACTTATTTCTTAATTGAATTTTTCTTAACAAAGAAAGTTTTTATCATCAACCATCAAATAGCATGATTAAGTAAATTATTCGTTGAAATGTGTGAATACACAGAAACACATTCCGCTTGATCTATGAGGCAGTTATTCTTTTTTAAAGAACCTGTTGTGCTATAATATTTGAGGGTATCTTAATTTGTAGATCCTGGATAATTTGGGGGCACGGATTTGCATAAATTATTTCCAGTGTCCTCTTGATTGAATCTTTTCCATTTCACAAAAAAAAAAATACATTAAAAAATATGTTTCGCGATAGAGAGTATATTATTGTGTAGGCCTACTCATCTGTATGTAATTCATGGAAATTATCTGAATATCTGTATTAGAAATTGATATTTCTCGATGATTTTTCACAATCAGTTATTGACTTACTGAGTGATTGAACTAGAGGACACATTTCCTAGTCGCGAATGTGTATCATTATTGTTTTTATCATTATTATTATTATTGTTATTATTATTATTATCATTATTGTCATTATTATTTTGGAAAGTCGTAACTAGCTGATAATCATCTATATATATATATATATATAGTTCGAAGTTTCGGTGTGGGTTTGATGAAAAAGAAGTAAAATAAAAGAATATGCCTTCTTTCTAAGTTTTCGAAAAAAATCCAGATAGAACTGGACAGTGTGATAGGTTTTGTAGGTAATGGCTTTGTTCCTTGAAAAGTTTATTTTCAAATTGTAAAGCTTTTTTTGGGAGAAGGCGAAAGATGGGAGTATGATTGCATTGTGGATATAAAAAAAAAAGGTCGACAATGATGAGCGAAGGTAACAGAAAGGAAAGAATTAAACGCACAAGCCCACGTGCCAAGATTATGTGCAAGGAGGTGGTCCCATCCCCTGTTCCCTGCACAGGATTTTACCCTTTTCTGTGCGGGTGTGTGACGCGTGGTATGAGGACAGGCAAAAGATGTATGAATGGCTCCATAGGCCAACCTTCTAGGCTTATTTCCACACGTCGATGGGAGTTTTCTGCAACCCTAAATGTTGACCAACTACTGACAGTTATGTCGTAATTCATTCTCTCTTTTTTAGGCTCCACTTGCTTTCTTTTTTATGCCTCCGCCACGAAGTGGTGCCGGAGGCATTATGTTTTCGGGTTGTCCGTCCGTCCGTCCGTCCTTCCGTCCGTCCGTCCTTCCGTCCGTCCGTCCTTCCGTCCGTCCGTCCGTCCGTCCTTCCGTCCGTCCGTCCGTCCGTCCGTCCTTCCGTCCTTCCGTCCGTCCGTCCTTCCGTCCGTCCGTAATGAATTTTGTGGACAAGGTAACTATCAAAACCTGTTGAGGTATCCTAATGAAACTTGGCATGTATGTGTATTAGGGGGTGAAGTCGTGCCTATCAACTTTTGGGTGCACATGCTCAATGTCAAAGGTCAAAAGGTCAAGGTCAAATACATAAAATTTCACTATTTCCACCATATCTATTGAATGCCTGAAGATATTTTCTTGAAACTTAGTGTATACATGTATTACCCAATTAAGGTTCTCTGGTGAAAGTTTGGGTCATGAGGTCAAAGGTCAAAGGTCAAAAGGTCAGGGTCAAATACATAAAATTTCACTATTTCCACCATATCTATTGAATGCCTGAAGATATTTTCTTAAAACTTAGTGTATACATGTATTACCCAATTAAGATTCTCTGGTGAAAGTTTGGGTCATGAGGTCAAAGGTCAAAGGTCAAAAGGTCAAGTAAAAATATTAAAACTTCTTTTTTTTCCTCCATACCTTGGAAAATTGTTCAAGGTATCTTCATGGAACATAGTATATACATATACTGACTGGAAGTGATTATCTAGAGAATGTAGGGTTCATGGGGTCAAAGGTCAGGGGTCAAAGGTCAAGTGCAACACTTCAAAATTTTACTATTTCCCTCCTATCATGCAATGCCAGCAGGGTTATTTTTTTTACACTTGGTGTATGCATACATGTGTTTACACGTCTCTGGAAAGTTTTTTTTTTCTTCTTTTTTTGCCTCAAAGGTCAAAAGGTCAAAGATCAAGTGAAAGTGCTGAACTAACTTTTTCCTCCATATCTCGGAAGTGGCTCAAGTTATCTCAAGTTTACTCGTCTCTGGAAAGTTTTTTTTTTTCTTCTTTTTTTGCCTCAAAGGTCAAAAGGTCAAAGATCAAGTGAAAGTGCTGAACTAACTTTTTCCTCCATATCTCGGAAGTGGCTCAAGTTATCTTGAAACTTAGTACATATTATGCATGTTCTACCTAAAAGTGATTATCTTATGAATTTTAGGGTCAAGGGCCAGATGAAAATGGTAACAATTTACTATTCAATTCAGAAATTGCACTTTTTCTCCACACCTGTACCTTGAAAATTACTCAATGCCTAAATGTGTGAATGGGTCAAAGTCGAGTTAAAGTCCTTAAATCCCTAGATACATGCTCTCCTATTCATCCAATTAAACCTAGGTCAAGGAAGGTGAACATTCAACACATTTGTGACAAACTTGTCATTTCAATATTTTGCCAATTTTGTGAAAATGTAATCACACATTGTCCACATGTACTATCTAGACCTATTGGGAAAATCATGCATTATGGCGGAGGCATACCAGTCGCCAAAGCGACATTTCTAGTTTTCTCTATGTGTTTTCCCTTCTTCGCTCAAAATCCTTACAGTTATGACAGTGATTTTCAGGAGGCCGACATCGAAGTAACCTAACTAGTTTGGATGGCGGTCTCTTGTGTTTGTTAAAATTATCTTTTTTTGAGATACATTGTATTACCAATGACATGATTACATTGAAGCGTTAACGAAATGTGTATGGCATCATCATTTATAATTATATTTGTTTATTTTTTTCGTCAAACTGTACTGCATTATTGATTGAACCTTGAATTCAGTAACATATAAAACGCATATCATTTTATTTCTTATCATGTATGATCTTGTTTTTTCTTACGAAAATGCAGAGATAAAACAATAAGCCAAGCTAAATAAAAAAAAAACAATGAATAACATTTTCCCATCAGCTTATATAGGCGTTGCGAAGACGACGAAAATTTCAGATAGAGAAAAGAGATTATATTCCTATAGACTTCTTACCAGAATTTTCTGCCTTACTAATTGTGTTTCTGGCTTTTGTCTACATTCTCCTCTCAGCAACACAACCATTTCTATTTGAATTACAAAATCACCTGTACAAAAAGAAGAGAAAATCTACACTTTTTAAGGTAATGCGCGTTGTCTTTTGCATCCATCGTCATACCTCACGTGAGTGATTTTTTTTTTTCTCCAGGTCATTTGTCTAAATCCTGGGGGCACCGAAGATTGTCAGGCCGGAGAGGAAGTAAGACTATCATTTTTTGATTTTATATTTTTCGTTTAACGGATATTGAAACCTGATTTTTTTTCCCACTGTGTTGTGTATCCCTTGATTGATGGGTCTAGGGCAATTACCCCCTGGGCAGTTACCCCGTACCCTTCCTAAATCTGAACCTAATCCTAAACCTAACCCTAATCTCTACTCTAACCTTACACGAACCATGGACCTACGGTAGGTCCATGCACGAACCAATATTTAGCCGTGGTGGGGGTGGGGGTGGAGGGGGGGGGGGGTTAATTGCCCTCTGGGAGTAATTGGCCTGATACGATGAGAAGGAATGTGTTGGATATTGTTATGCGTTTGTATTTGCGAGAGTAGTCAATATAGGGGCCTACATGCTTTTTGTATTTTCAACAGTCAGAACATGGAATAGCTCCATAGTTAGAAAATCATTTTGCAAACTGTGTCAATTTAAGGGTCTTAAAGGAGACCTCCGAATGATTTTCAGATTTTTACAACTGAACAACTATAAATTAGTTATACTGAGGACAGAGTTTCAGAATTTGTGATAATTGGGATGAAGAGTAAGAATATTTTCAAAATTTAGAACAAATAGCCATGAACAAGGATGATGACATGGCAGAGTCACCATAAGAATGCACGAGTTGGGGCTCAAGGAAGCAGAACAAAAGAAGAATTTAGGCATGCATTGATTATACACAGGTGAACTCGCAAGCAAGTGGTATTTTAATGGATTACACTGCTACATTTCTGAAATATGTGAACCTCCTATGTCATCATCATTGTTCAGTGTAATTTGTTTAAGGTTTTTCAAAGTATTGTCTCTCTGCTCAAAAACCACAATAAATTCCACAAATCTATACATGGAGTTGTTGATTTATGTACTACATGATGTGAAATTATGAAAATCGTCTGGAATGTCCCTTTAAGATCGTCGATGACACACGCGAAAATTCACCAAACTGACTGCTGACACGATCCTTTTCACCTACAGGATTGCTGAAAGTAACACAAGCTTTACCACGTCAGCTCGCCTTCTCGTCTGAAGACGGATTCGACGAGAGAGCGTTTTTCAGGGTTAAGGTCAAGACCAGCGCCACCAGCGTTGTTCTAGAGTTTTGCTACGACACGAGCGGCAATGATTGCTACGTTGCTTGTAAGTATATGTACAGTATGTGTTACCTTTCAACATCTTCCGGGGAAGACTTATGTTCCTGATAAATCTTAACGTAAAGTAATTTTACTTCGTGCCATTTTCTCATTTATTGTTGTTGCTGCAATCTGTGACGTGAGGCGATTTGATCTACAGTGCACGGTGAAAGGAATACTTCAGTGTAGTATGTATTAGGAGAAGCCCTAAGATATTCTGTCGGCTTTGAAATAATTTGGATATCTTCCTCATTGTACAGCTCTTAGTACGGTGGATGGCGGTTCCTCGTCGATCACCTACAAAGGCGAGGTCTTCAGCGAAGTCGTTCCCGGTGTATTCATTCGGAAGAACAGATGGAGGAATATATTTATCAGGACAACTGGTAATCGCTTGATTATTCGAAGTCGCGCCAGAGATGTAACCCTTTCGGCTGAAATTGGCAAACCCTCGTTCTCCTCGATCTACGTATCCACACCCGACGGAAAGTATACGAATCTGCGGATATTCCAGCGACGGGGTGAGTTTTTGTGAAATCTAGTTGGTACGATTTGTGTGTTTCAATGCAGTGAATCAAGTTGATTCAAACGGATTTGTTAATTGTATATAAAATAAATGATTAAATAAAAGAATAAGCATTACTTTTCATCATGCTTGCTTTGGTTTCTTGTAAAGTTAGTGTCAAATATTTGAATGCAGGTGCGGATGCAGGAATTCCGTAAAGGGGGGTGGGAGACAAAGCAAACAATATTTCTTGTGCCACTTATGGGTTCAATCAGCAGACAAGCCGAAAAAAGAAGCCTAAGGCTTTAACAGTGCGCCTGGCCTCCTTTAATTGTTCTTGTTATTTATTTTACTAAAAAGAAAAAAAAAGGGGGGGGGGCACCCGGTGCGCCCTCTCCCCCTCCCACCTGATCTGCCACTACAATAGTAAACACGTTATTAGAAATGATGTAACCTTTGACGGTTCAATTGGAGATGGATTACACCATAGAGAGACAATGAATTGTTGGGGACAGGATCTTTGTAATATTTAAATCTTAAGAGCTCGATCGTCAGCTTGCAGTACATGCATAATCCTAAATATTTGCATTGTTTAAATTGTTTCGATAAAGACTGCATTCAATAAGCGAATAAAAATTGCTGTGCATTGCAGGAAACCGAATGTCATTAAGCTTAAAGGGACCTGAATTGTCAGAACTAAATCATAATGATAATTACACACCGAATAATATGACAAGCATTTACATAATTATTTCCTCTATGTGACACACAAAACAAATTTATCTGTTAACATTAGCTGGTCAACGCATAAAATCACGCGGTCCCCTAAGTCGGAGAGAAGTCTTTTCTGGTCTTCGTATCACCGAGTATTTGTCTTGCCCGATCATCACGGACGCAAGCTACGTTCGCTTCGACTTCTGTCAACAAAAAGCTTCAAAATGTTTCACAGCAGGTGAGAATTCAATGTGTCTCATTTTCCTTTTTTAACCTAATGACCTCCATAATAAGGAAAATCACACGTCTAAGTCTGGGACGTTCTTTTTTCATCCATGACCACAAAAACAAGCATTGTAAGTTGTCAAATTAAGCGCTTAAATGGTTTTCTTGTAATTTTCCAATAGGGATTGTATATATATATATATATATATATATATATATAATGTTATTATTATTATCATTATTATTATATGTGATTGTTGATGCATTTTTGTGAATACATTTCCATACAACACCTTCATGCCCAGTGATACAGTCTGTAACATCTATAAATAGTTGAAACCAATCTTTTGTATATAGCCCATGTATTTTCAGAGAATAAGCCTTGGAAAAGTAAGAGAACAATTCGATACATTATTTTGAATACATTATATTTCATTTCTTGAATGATTTGAAAATCTTCAGAAAAAAAAAATCATGGAAAACTCTTGAATCACCTTCTCGTTTTCAGAGCGACACTTCAGATACCAAGTGACAGAATCTTTTGCAATTTATGCTGATTACCATGTTTCCTTCTAATTAGCGTTGAGCACGTCTTCTGATGGGATTTCAAAACTACTCCTTGACGGTGAGAAAATCAAGGAGATTCCGGGCGCTTTCATCACCAAGAACAAAGAGTCTCAGCTAATCTTCCGCCTAACACGACGAAGTCTTGAGATCTCGAACGGTGATCAACGTAGGCTCACCACCAAGTTACGAGGGAAACGGATTAGGTTCATCTACGCATACACGGATGACGGGCAGTCGACCGAATTCCAGATAACGGAAGAAGATGAAGGTGGGGAAAAAAGTCTATTTGTTTCTGTTAGATTCATAGAAATGATTTTCTATTAAAATATACTGATCAAAAGCAAATGCCAGTAATGAGAGTGAATCCGTAAATTCATTTTCCCCGATGTGAACATTTTAATTAATGTGATTATGGCTTGGTACACTGTAAAAACATCGGTGTTAGATTTAACACCGTTCAAACTTCAATAAAGGACCACACCCACAGGTGTTAAAAATGCACTGTGATGGTGTTGAAAAGTGTTCACCTGACACTTGGTGATGTTAATTTGACACTGTACCTGGTGTTATTTTGACACTGTACTGGTGTTAATTCAAAAATGACACCACATGGTGTTGATTTGATATTTGTTGGTGTTTATGTCAATGGTTTAACACCCGTCCAGCTTCAATAAGAGACCACACCAGCTGGTGTTACTTTGGTGTAAATTCATTTTCACATTTTTTCAAAAATCTAGTATTTTAATATAAAATTCTTGATCGTCTTGTTTAAATTAAAAATCAACAAAAAGTGCAGTTACTAAAAAACTCTTCAAAAAACAGTTTAAAATTTGGAAATGACACCCGGAGGTGTTAATTTAACACCATAAATGAGCACCGAAAATTTAACACCAGCTCGGTGTTCACTTTTTAACACCGGACTTTTTGCAGTGTAGTAATGTGAAATGGATTATTTACTATTGTATACATACTGCGGGAAAGCAAACTGATGATGATGAAACAGCATTTATAAAGCGCCATTATCTGTAGAAACATTCAAAGGGGTCCAGCTCCTGCACAATGTGTCACACATCATTCACAACTAGTTGCTGGAAAAGATAGGTCTTCAGTTCAGATTTTGCGTAAGGTATTGAGGCTGTTACAATTTCGGACTGGTAGAGACTTCCACAGACGTGGCGCAACAGAAGAGAATGCTCTATCCCCATACATATTTTAGGCGGGGCCTATTGGACATAAATGGCAAGTCTGTCCAGAACAACTTAGTCCTGGTTGCCGCTAGGTCGCAACTAGAACTGGAGCACCAGTGATGTTACTACTCATAGATATGTGGACATGAAAGCAAGAGATGCTCTGTTTTCTTGTCGTTAAGCTTCAAGACGTTGCTTTTCATTTAACAGCGAATCTCCTCAATAGCAGCCCAAACAGCAGCAGCTGCATGTTTTTTCAGCGCCTCCAACTTTTGGATCAAAAGTGAGGTAGAGCATTGTGTACAATTTAGTCGCAGATTATGTTTATTCTGACAAGAACACGAGTGGAAATACATGAAGACAATAATTACCAGGATAGCAAAATTGTTGGTATATAAGAAATATAAGGTGGAGTCCTTTGTATGATACACAATATGGTTTTTTTCTTCTTTTCGAGGATCGGTCACTGAGATTTAAAAAAAAAAAAATTGATTGATTTCGGGTCAAGTGATTTTTTTTTTCTCATCAAAATGACGTGATAAATCACAGCTTATGACGCATTTTAGCATTATTAAAGAGAGAGTGAAAGAAGACTATTTTCCATCTTTACTCATGGATGCCACAAATAATCCTTGTTTCTTTTAATTGCTATTAATCTTGACATGCACAGAGGGGGAAAGTATCGACACCAAGGAACCACTGCCCTCTACACGGATCATTAACGAGTTCACCCTCCCCATCCAAATCGAATTCAGTCTCCGTATGGCCAGAGGTCTCTTCAAACTCGAGTTCAGCAAGTCCGACGAACCCGTTGACCCAGACAAACCCGATGACCCTCAGAGGGAAAGCTATTACATCGGTAAGGTTCATTAATTACCTTCAGATCACAAGCTGTATTTTTATAGCGAGCTTTAGATCTTCAAAGGGAAGACGACGCAGCCTCCCGGATTGTACAATCTCACGCACAGCGGTCATGCATAACACCCTTTTTAGTCTATAATAGCGTCGTCATTAGAGTTTGCGTCGCAAATCTAAAGTTCGCTATCTAATTGTGTCCTCAAAGAGGATCCAAACAAAAATCAACATTCTTAAAAGGTTCCGAACCAGAGGTAATGTTTCAGAAAAAGGGCACCTCACCCTTTAATCGTTCAATCGAAACATTGAAACATTGATATTTTAGAGTTATTACGGCTTTAATGAAAATGAAGTGGCATCTTACGACTGTGGTTTTAGGTGGGTTGGCAATCAGCACGCTGAAGACATTGAAAAATTTTGATTGATTATTGATTAATATGAATTTATTTCTACATTGTGTTTACAAGATTAAAAGCCAATCATAATTGAGTTACAACGATTATACAATCATGATTTTTCCTTTTTAACGTACCAAAATAATACAGGTTTTCCCAGTCAATATCATACTTTTGTCATTCCAATTCATGAATGTGCATTCAATTCAGACAGCGCGGGCACGCGAAAGTATTCGAGCATTCAAATTGAGAATGCGAGCGATCAATTTTATGTATGGAAGTTCTATTTCGTTTTCGTGAAATCAAATTCACGCTTAAGCGTTCATTTTCCAAATGCCGATGCAAGCATTGCATTTCCTACTCGTGCATTAAAATTCACACGATAGTCATGTGATACTCCCGATGAGCTTGTTTGGAGCGTTTAATTCAATTTTTAAGCGATCAAGTTCCTACTACGTGGAGTAGACTCTTTAAGAAAGGAGAAAGGGCATACACAACCAATGAAGACTTGCATGTGGTATAATTATGTTTAAAGGTTCTACATTGTTCTGTGTTCATGTATTCTTTGTTTTTCATCTGAATGAATTTTAAATTGTAAGGTTCAATCAGCAGTACATCCAAACAACACAACGACAATCTAATCATATTTCTTGATGCTGACACGGCATACTGACAACGCCCCAACACTAACCACAATGACAATGCATCAATTTAAAGGGAAGGTAAACCCAAAGAGCAATGTGGATTGAGTGAAAGCAGCAACATTAGTAGAACACATCAGTGAAAGTTTGAGGAAAATCGGACAATCGATGCAAAAGTTATGCATTTTTAAAGTTTTGGTGTTGGAACCGCTGGATGAGGAGACTACAAGAGGATATGACGTATGAGTGGACAACAATACAAAGAAAATATAAAGGATATTCAACAAAAATTCACTTTTCTAGAATTATGAAAGAGCAGTGGACCAACCGCTTTCAGAAAGCAGGGGGAATAATTGCTACCCTTAACATATGTCAATATCAAGTTGATGGAATTTGTAATTTTCATGAAAAATGGATTTTTGTAGTATTTTCTTTATATTTTCTTGGTATTGTTGTCCACTCATACGTCATAACCTCTAGTAGTCTCCTCATCCAGCGGTTCCAACACTAAAACTTTAAAAATTCATAACTTTTGCATCGATTGTCCGATTTTCTTCAAACTTTCACTGATGTGTTCTACTAATGTTGCTGCTTTCACTCAATCCACATTGTTCTAGGGGTTTATCTTCCCTTTAAAGACAAATTGACACACACTGACCTCACATACTCCCGCAAAAAAAAAAAATAAATCTAGCAATAAACAACAGACAAGGCGTATACAATGTTCATGTTATCAGTTTCAATGTAGTGATTTTTTCCGAAGGTGTCCATCAACCTTGCCTATCTTAGTCGTCTGCAGGCCTGTACAGTGCCTAATGTGCCTGTATATTCATCCTCGTTAAGCCCGAATTCAAATTTTAGAATAAACAAGATGGATCCATACTGCGAAATAAATATTCCTCATCATAAATCCTCATATATTCCAAGCTAAATGAAATAGACACACATACTCCGCCCCAAACAAACTAAAATCAAGACTTCTTTTAAATTGAATGCAGTTAAATTTTGGAACATGGTTGCCTATTCACGAATTTGAGTGACCGATGAGATTCCGTCGCCAGCTTGAACTAAATTTGAATGGGATTGCTGATATGCGTGCTCCTCTCTTAAATTTGAATGCTCCGATAGTGAATTTAAAAATCTCCGCTAGTGAATTCGAATGACCAAATTTACAATTTGATTGCTGATTCAGTGCTGCGAGCGTGGAATGCGTAAAAATGAATGCTCGGAATAGGAACCTTAATGACAATTGAAATTGACCAAGAAAACCTCTTAAAAACACATATTTGATAAGAAATACATTTTCAACAAATGATAAATAGTAGTTATAAGAACCAAATTTGAGGAGCCTAAATTTTAAAATTTTAAAGTACAGCTTGTATTACTCAGATCCCAGAAAAATAAATGACTTCATAATAAACCATCAATAAACACATATTCATAAGAATAAAATTATCAATACCACAATGGTATAAAAACATACAACTAATCATTTCTTAGTGATAGTATGTTCCACTCATCATGGGTTTAATAAGAATGTCAATATGGCAATTTTTCCCCATATTTTTTAGACTTCAGTTTTGACAACGATAAGCCCTCGAAGATTCTTCTAGGAAAAACGACCATTACAGAGGCTTCCCGATTCCTTGTGCCGGGACTTGACAACGATCTAAGTGTGACCATTGACAAAGACATCGTGGAAGTGAGCAATGGACGGGGCCAAACAATGAGCGCAAACATTCCTGGCGCCTATCAGTACCGCAGCCTGTTCGTCATGAAGCCTGGAGATGAACAAGTCAGTTTTGAGTTAGAAAACAGAGAAGGTAATGACATTAACGGGTAAAAAACTTACAAACAAACTAAGAAACAAACAGAAGACCTTCTGCAGTTTGGAAGTGGTAACTTAGCAACCACGTACAATATTATTACGTTACCATTGCTTGATGCCTTGCCACAGAAAAATGCGTTACAATAAAAGGAAGAAGTTCAATGAAAGAGTTTTCATAAAACGGAAAATATTTTCCTCTTTATTTTCTTCCCTATACGACTCACGGCATCCTCGCTTTATTAAAGGGGAAATCCAATCCAAAAATAAGTTAATCTGACAAAAAAGAGTTAAATCTTACGAGTTCTATGGTAAAAAATTTTTTTTTGACTGAAATCGGATGAAAAGTAAGAAAGTTATGAGATTTTGAAGTTTTGCTCATTTCTGCAAACAGTTCTTGTATAGTGGATATGAATATGCAAATGAGTGAGCTAACCATGTCATACCCTCATAATTTTCCATTGATCGTGTACAAAAAATGAAGAAATAATCAATGTTTCTGTCATTGAAGTCTGAAACATTATTTTATTCGTGGTTAAATAACTTCAGAAAAGTGATCAGTTAGATATATCAAGATTTGAGCCTTGGACATAATTGCGTTTCATCAAGTTTCGCCGGGGCAATTACTTTCTATTTTCCTTAGGAAGGTTTTCATGGGGATCCGGGAAACAACACCTAATTATTTCCACGACTTCCACTTAGGTCGAATTACTCTCTTGCTAGCGGACAAAGCAAATTGGTTGATTCCGAGGAACTTTGCTAATTCATACTTTCTGTACATATGACATAAACGTCTGTTTATATAGTAGGTGCAACTTCTCGTTCTTTGTAAGTCCATTCAGAATGAATGAATAATTCTAATAATTAAATACTATAAATGATGGATAAAATTGTGCTTGTTGTTGTTTGCTTCCTAGAAAGCGGGAAGGAAGATGCCGACAATGAAGGGGAAGGTCTGTATAGTTTGACGTCACTGTTAATTACTTTAGAGATTGTCTTGGTGAAACATGGAATTCAACACAAACTTGATAACAAAAAGAGAAGTTTTCGATTTATCTATGCAGTTGCTGAAACTATTCTGGATTTTGAAATCTATGATCTAGATATAGATCATATCTATATCTGGTATAGATGTCATTTTGATAAAAACTTATCAAAAGTAAAATCGATACCAAACATTATCATGACAACACTTTTACATATTTGATCTGATGTGAGCCAGCACATTTGTAACGGCAAGGCTTTTCACACTGATTAATTCAGTACATTATTGTGAGGATATAACAATCTTAAAGGCCCTGTTTACCTTTGGGAACAATGATTTAGAACATTTTCAAGATATGACATTTAATGCATATGTGTAGGTCTGTTGTACCACAAAACATCCTATCATATAAAATTTTCGACATAAAGCCTAAAATATTAAGCAAATAATCAACGTTGGTGAGGGTGATGGGACAAACTATCACTTCCGAGGCGATCTGGATGTAGCTATCTTTCCGAAGCACAGCTAAGGAAAGACAGCGTACACATTCAGATCGCCGAGGAAGTGATAGTTTGTCTCATTGCCTGAAACCAAAAGTTGATTATTTGCTTTATATTCCATATCTAGGGTCCTAGATATTCCCATTTTATTACACATCTGAAACCGTCTAAGCTGTCTTTTAGGTGTCCTTAGGGCTTAGGCTACGTTGTTTACTTTAGACGTATGCGCGTATATAGATGACGAAATAATGAATTCGCTCCGAGCACCGCGGCACCGTAATAAAAGTGCGTTGCACTGTGGTCTTTGACCCAGGTCAAAATGATAGACCACAGTGCAACGCACTTTTATTTCGCGCGTACTCAAAATTGGTGGATTAAGAGATCAGCGAAACAAAATGACTATCATCATAGAGTGTAACGAACTTTTCTTCTCAGGTGATGTGATGGGCAAAACTAAGCTTTATCACGTGATCAGCTCTTGACCAATCCTTTAGCAAGATTCTTAGTATGAGGAATATAAAAGGAGATATCTCTATTTTTCTCAATAAGCCGTAATTGTAGACGGTTTAGTCAGGAAACATTTTTTATTAGGCCCTATAACTATAGTTCACATTTTGTATATTTAACCATTCTTAACATCAATTTTACCGATTAAAATTTTTACAGTGGTTGTTTCTATCCCTAAATCACATTTTAGAACTATTTTAAAGCACTAATACTGTTTTTTTTTTCATCTGCAAATGGTAAATAACATATATTATGCCTTTAAGTGTATATCAAGTTGACCTTCGAATACATAATAATGCTAAAATAATATTTCTCTATATGTCTCCGGTAATGACGAAATATGAACATACATGTATGTATATATATATATATATAAAATCGATCATAGCCCAAACTCTTCCGTAGCTGACTTTGACCCTTTTTATCTTCGGCGGTCTTACTTAACAGTGTATGGGTTTTTGAGTGAATGGCACGGGCAGATTTGTTAAGCCCTTACGATTGATGACTGTCCATCCCTCTCTTGTCTAAAGAAGCACTCTATAAACAAACCTGGATCTTTGGATGTTTGTACGAACGTTTGCATGTGTGTAGTTCTGTGGTGTTCTGTGGTGTGTATGTGTGTGTAAGAGAGATGTAGATTTGGTACCAAAAAAGCTTTTTTTGTGTGTGTGCCAATGACCGTTTACTGCAGTGAAATACTAGTAAGATCTACTCAAAAGAAACATGTTTCTTTTGTGCGTGTGTGTGTGTCAATGACCGTTTACTGCAGTGAAATACTAGTAAGATCATTCAGGGGACGAAAATCGAAAAAAAAAAAACCCCATATATTCTTTGGTAAAAAGAGAGGGATGAATTAAGAGGCAAAAGCAAGAATCCAGTAAAACAAGATGTGAATCTGTTCTGTATGAAACGGCCCTCTTTACTTAATATCAATTTATTTGTATCCTACCTATCCGATTTGAGTAGTCAAAAGGGAACGACTGTAGAATAATATTGAGAGGAACTGTCTGACATCTATTCTGCAGGTAGTGCAAAATAAGGGGGTCATTCTATAAAGTGATCAACATGTATCTTTCGAAATTACTTCATCAGTTGATTATAAATGCTATTGGACATCATTTTTGTTTTCTTTGTTTCTTGAAATCAGGTGTACAGCTAGACGGAGAGACACCAGTCGGTGATACAGATGTCACAATAGGTGAATTATTTTCTTGTACGATTTTTCAAAACATCTGAAAATTCGATTACATCAGTTGCACCCTTAACAATGCCACGTCTACAGTCGGGTAGAATAACCAATTCTTTCAATAGATGGATATTTCTTATTACGGATGAGTTTTTTTTTTTTTTAATTTCGATGATATTATGTGGGTTATAACAGTTTTCAAATTCTGTGTCATATAATAAAATACAATCGGTGCAATCAGTTATACAAAGGATGTAGGACATAATCATTTTTTGAATGAAATATTCTTTATTCTTTATAATATATTTATAACCTCGGCAGTGCATTTGTGGACACGAACTTAGGTACACATGCACAACTAAGCATGTATAGGTGAAATGACAATGATTATCGGTATGACAATGTTATTCATTGATTTATTTTTCTGTATTCCGAAGATGACGATGATGAAATCATCAACGTCGGTCTCGGTGAAGAAAAGGAGAAAAAGAAACGAGGAGGAAAAGGCAAGAGGAAGAACAAGAAAGGTATGATGAACCCATACACTATAATAGCAGACGGGTTGAAACGTACTCTTTGAAAAGCATCCAAATAAACAATTGTTTTTTTACTGAAATATTCTTCATTTATTTCTTAAACTCGGCAGTGAATTTTTGGACACGAACGTATGGCTCGGTCACAGATACCAATAAGAACTGCTATAAACGCCGTACGAACGATTTTTAGACAATTTCGTAAGATCTTCTTAAAAAGGCTTTACGAAACCAGCTTTCGTAGACCGCTTGTAAACCCTTTGTAAGTTCGTAGCCTGGTCGATGGTCTTGTCCAAGATTTCTTTTTATCTTCGAACGAAACCCTCTCTTCGTATACATTCATACGAACACATCGTTCGTACGAACCTTTGTGACCGTATAAACCGATAGCTTTAGATACAATCAATATGCACAACGTAGGATGTGTTGACGAAATGACATTGATTATCAGTATGTTAATGTTATTCAGTATAAGGTTATAACAATCTTGAAATTATTTGTATGACAAAAAAGCAATAGGTGAAAGCAGATGATTATTTTTGAATGAAATATTCTTAATTCATTTCTTAACCTCGGCAGTGCATTTTTGTACACGAACTTAGATACACATGCACAACATAGCATGTACAGGCTAAATGACATATATTCTTAATTATCAGTATTACAATGTTATTCATTAATTTGTTTTTCTGTATTCTGAAGATGACGATGATGATGAAATCGTCAACGTTGGTCTCGGTGAAGAAAAGGAGAAAAAGAAACGAGGAGGAAAAGGCAAGAGGAAGAACGAGAAAGGTATGATGAACACATACACTATAATAACAAACGGGTTGAAACGTACTCTTTGAAAAGCATGCAACTACACAAATTTGAACAGAAATCCTTTTATGTCTCCGATAATGTACGATTTTTCAAAAATAAACAACATCTGGAAATCCGATTACATCAGTTACATCCTTAACAATGCCACCTCTACAGTCGCGTAGATATTTAACCAATCTATTCTTTCAATAGATGGATATTTCGGATTACGGATGAGGTTTTTTTTTTTATTTCGATATTATGTGGGTTATAACAGTCTTCAAATTCTGTATTATATGACAAAATACAATCGGTGCAATCAGTTATTCAAAGCATGTAGGACATAATCATTTTTGAATGAAATATTCTTTATTCTTTCTTAACCTCGGCTGTGCATTTTTGGACACGAACTTAGATACACATTCACTGTTAGCATGTATAGGCGAAATAACATTGATTATCAGTGTGATAATGTTATTCATTGATTTGTTTTTCTATATTTCGAAGATGACGATGATGAAATCGTCAACGGCGGTCTCGGTGAAGAAAAGGATAAAAAGAAACGAGGAGGAAAAGGCAAGAGGAAGAACGAGAAAGGTATGATGAACACATACACTGTAATAACAAACGGGATGAAACGTACTCTTTGAAAAGCATGCAACTACACAAATTTGAAAAGAAATCCTTTTATGTCTCCGATAATGTACGATTTTTAAAAAATAAACAACATCTGGAAATCCGATTACATCAGTTACATCCTTAACAATGCCACCTCTACAGTCGCGTAGATATTTAACCAATCTATTCTTTCAATAGATGGATATTTCGGATTACGGATGAGTTTTTTTTTTTATTTCGATATTATGTGAGTTATAACAGTCTTCAAATTCTGTATTATATGACAAAATACAATCGGTGCAATCAGTTATTCAAAGCATGTAGGACATAATCATTTTTGAATGATCATTTTTGAAGTTGCATAATCATTTTTGAAGTTGCATAATATTTTGACTAATTCTCAATTTGGTTTTCGAGAGAAGCATAATACAACTCATGCTCTTTTATACTTTGTTGATCAAGTGGCTCATGCAATTGATAATCACTCTCATTTAATTACTATTTTCTTGGACTTCTCCAAGGCCTTCGACACAGTTGATCATGATATTCTACTCCACAAGTTATCACATTACGGAATACGTGGAAAGGCCTTGGAGTGGTTCAGGAGTTATTTAGGAAATAAAAGACAATTTGTTACAATTAAAGACAATCTTTCAGTAATAATAGAAGTGAATTTTTTGCATTCCACAAGGAAGTTTATTAGGGCCACTATTATTTATTGTTTATATCAATGACTTTGCCAGGCATCCGATGTACTATCCTTTATCCATTTTGCTGACGATACCAGTGTATTTTTTTTTGCCCACAATGATGTTAATTTTCTTGTTCAAAGAGTCAATACTGAATTACAAAAAGTGAATAATTGGGTAAGAGCCAATGAATTATCATTGAATACCCAAAAAACGAAATATATGATTTTTAGTAATACTGTTGACATTTTGAGTACAGCTATAGTTTTGAATGATTTTCATTTAGAACAAGTTTCACATTTTTAATTCCTTGGAATTATTGTTGACGACAAACTTTCCTGGAAGTTACATATTGATTATATATCCAACATAATCTCACGTAATATAGGTGTTATAAATAGAATGAAATTGTATATCCCACAAAAATCATTACTTATGTTATATTCGTCACTGATATTGCCATATCTTAATTATGGTGTTTCAGTTTGGGGCAACACTCACCAGAACCTACTGGATAGAGTGTTCCTTCTACAAAAAAGAAAGCTCTTCGTGTCATCAGTTATCCTTTCATACCCTCCCACTCAAATGTGTTTTTTGCCGCAAATAAGCTGCTAAAAATTAAAGATTTGTATTTATTTAATTTGGGGCAATTTATGTATACGTACAGCAACAACTCACTCCCCTCCATTTTCGATTCTATGTTTCAAAGAAATCAATCACTCCATGACTATCCCACTCGACGTTCCAATGAATTTCACTTACCTCTCTAACGAACGATTCTTGCTAAGAACACACTTATTTATACTGGCCCAACGTATTGGAATTTTCTGAATAATGACATAAGAAATTCACCTTCTATATTTTCATTTAAAAGGAGATTAAAGTTGTTTCTATTGCAATGTTATGTTCCTACAGAAGTGAATCAGCCTGATGGCTCATTTTAATTTTTTTTTTCCGAAGAATTTTGATTACCAATAATATACTCTCACATATTTTCTCGTCCCTGTTGTCCTGAGACTCTTACTGAGTAGATTCAATTCTACTTGTAGTACCTCCGCATCTATTTCTCTCTATTTTTCCATATTTATGTATCCCTTCCTCGCATCCCAATATTTTTTCGACATAGTTCTGTCGAGGATCGCTGGATCTGTTTTTCCTTTCTGTCCGCTGTATTGTCTTCCTATTATGTCAACCTTGTCTCGTTCTGTCTTGTATTGAAGTCCCCTTTCATAAGTTTTGTCGTCTCAGTCTCGTTTAATGTTCATTCGCCTGTGTACAGTATGTGTGTCTGTCCGTTACTCTGTCTTCTTATTGGGCTTCCAGACCTTTTTTTTTTTAAATCTGACTTTATTCCCGATCTTTTTTCCCCTTTTTGCATCAGTTCATTTTCTATTGACATTCTGTACTTGAGGGGCCCACATTCTACAAGCACTGCCTTTTTAGTGGGTCCCTCAATTTTTCGATATTTTGTGTAATGTTATATCGTCTATATCACTTCAGTCAATTTTCATTACAACATTATTTGTTACCCCAAGGTTCCACAATTATGTTCTCTTTTCAATTTTACTTTGTTTTGATTATGTAACCTTATTCTCTGTTACCAATGAAAGTAAAATGTTTATGTTCTTTTCGAAAAATGAAATAAAGTTTGAATTGAATTGAATTGAATTGAATGAAATATTCTGTATTCTTTCTTAACCTCGGCTGTGCATTTTTGGACACGAACTTAGATACACATGCACTGTTAGCATGTATAGGCGAAATGACATTGATTATCAGTGTGATAATGTTATTCATTGATTTGTTTTTCTATATTTCGAAGATGACGACGATGATGAAATCGTCAACGGCGGTCTCGGTGAAGAAAAGGAGAAAAAGAAACGAGGAGGAAAAGGCAAGAGAAAGAACAAGAAAGGTATGACGAACACATACACTATAATAGCAGACGGGTTGAAACGTACGCTTTGAAAAGCATGCGACTACACAAATTTCAATGCACTGTGGACCATGTGATTTTCCAGCTTTAAATTACGAACACTTTCAAATCTACATTTCTTTGGATCGGGGCGATAAAGTGAAATGATAATGAACATTCTGTAAGATATATGATCAACATGTATGTATATATCAAAATTATTTCATTCCTTGATTTAAAATGCTATCAATTGCGTATTGGACATCGTTTTTGTTTTCTTTGTTTTTTGAAATCAGGTGTACAGCTAGACGGAGAGACACCAGTCGGTGATACTGATGTCACAATAGGTGAATTCTTTTCTTGTACGATTTTTCAAAATATACAACATCTGGTAATTCGATTTCATCAGTTGCACCCTTAACAATGCCACTTCCACTATATATTTCGTATTACGGATGAGTTTTGTTGATTTCGATAACAATATAAGGTTATAACAATCTTGAAATTATCTATATGACAAGAAACAATGGGTGAAAGCAGTTATACAAAGCATGTTGGATATTATTATTTTTGAACGAAATATTCTTGATTCGTTTCTTAACCTCGGCAGTGCATTTTTGTACACGAACTTAGATACACATGCAGGATATAATACATGTACTGGCTATTAAAAAATGACATATATTCTTGATTATCGGTATGACATTGTTATTCATTAATTTGTTTTTCTGTATTCCGAAGATGACGATGATGAAATCGTCAACGGCGGTCTCGGTGAAGAAAAGGAGAAAAAGAAACGAGGAGGAAAAGGCAAGAGGAAGAACGAGAAAGGTATGATGAACACATACACTATAATAAAAGACGGGTTGAAACGTACTCTTTGAAAAGCATGCACCGACACAAATTTGAACAGAAATTCATATGTTTCTCCGGTATTGATGGGATAGATACCAATATATACATTTCAATGTACTGTGAACCATGTGATATCTAGCTTTGAATTATGGACACTTACAAATCTACATGTTCGGATCGGGTCGCGAACGTGAAAATATTAACTAACTTTTTGTAAGATTAACAACATGTATGTATTACAATATATCATTCCTCGATTTCAAATGATATAAAGTGCGTATTGGACATCGTTTTTGTTTTCTTTGTTTCTTGAAATCAGGTGTACAGCTAGACGGAGAGACACCAGTCGGTGATACTGATGTCACAATAGGTGAATACTTTTCTTGTACGATTTTTCAAAATATAAAACATTTGGTAATTCGATTATATCAGTTGCACCCTTAACAATACCACTTCTATGTCACAATAGGTGAATTCTTTTCTTGTACGATTTTTCAAAATATACAACATCATCTGGTAATTCGATCACATCAGTTGCACCCTTAAAAAAGGCACCTCTACTGTTGGGTAGATATTTAGTTCTTTTACTAGTAATAGATAATGTATTTTGTATTTAAATACGCATGAGTTTTGTTAATTTCGATAATAGTATAAGGTTACAACTGTCTTTAAAGTTACAACTGAATCATGTATATGACAAAATCCAATCTGTGAAAACAGTTATAGAAAGCAAGTTGAACAGTCTTATTTTTGAATGAAATATTCTTAATTTTTTCTTAACCTCGGAAGTGCGTTTTTTTTTTGTATACGAACTTAGATACACATGCACAACTAAGCATGTATAGGTGAAATGACATTGATTATCAGTGTGATAATATTATTCATTGATTTGTTTTTCATTGATTTGTTTTTCTGTATTCCGAAGATGACGATGATGATGAAATCGTCAACGTCGGTCTCGGTGAAGAAAAGGAGAAAAAGAAACGAGGAGGAAAAGGCAAGAGGAAGAACGAGAAAGGTATGATGAACACATACACTATAATAACAAACGGGTTGAAACGTACTCTTTGAAAAGCATGCATCTACACAAATTTGAACAGAAATTCATATGTTTCTCCGGTATTGAAGGGATAGATAACAATATATACATTTCAATGTACTGTGAACCATGTGATATCTAGCTTTGAATTATGGACACTTACAAATCTACATGTTCGGATCGGGTCGCGAACGTGAAATATTAACTAACTTTCTGTAAGATTAACAACATGTATGTATTACAATATATCATTCTTCGATTTCAAATGATATAAAGTGCGTATTGGACATCGTTTTTGTTTTCGTTGTTTCTTGAAATCAGGTGTACAGCTAGACGGAGAGACACCAGTCGGTGATACTGATGTCACAATAGGTGAATACTTATCTTGTACGATTTTTCAAAATATAAAACATTTGGTAATTCGATCACATCAGTTGCACCCTTAAAAATGGCACCTCTACTGTTGGGTAGATATTTAATTCTTTTACTAGTCATAGATAATGTATTTTGTATCTAAATACGCATGAGTTTTGTTAATTTCGATAATAGTATAAGGTTACAACTGTCTTTAAAGTTACAACTGAATCATGTATATGACAAAATCCAATCTGTGAAAACAGTTATAGAAAGCAAGTTGAACAGTCTTATTTTTGAATGAAATATTCTTAATTTTTTCTTAACCTCGGAAGTGCGTTTTTTTTTTTTTTTTTGTATACGAACTTAGATACACATGCACAACTAAGCATGTATGGGTGAAATGACATTGATTATCAGTGTGATAATATTATCCATTGATTTGTTTTTCATTGATTTGTTTTTCTGTATTCAGAAGACAAAGACGATGATGAAATCGGCAACGTCGGTCTCGGTGAAGAAAAGGAGAAAAAGAAAGGAAAAGGCAAGAGGAAGAACAAGAAAGGTATGATGAACAAATACACTATAATAACAAACGGGTTGAAACGTACTCTTTGAAAAGCATGCACCTACACAAATTTTGTCAGAATTTCTTATGTGTCTCCGGTATTGAAGAGATACAAACCAATTTATATATTTCAATGCACTGTGGACCATGTGATTTCTAGCTCTAAATTACGAACACGTTCAAATCTTAATTTCTTTGGATCGCGTTGAGAAAGTGAAATAATAACGAACATTCTGTAAGGTGAAAACATACATGTATCAACAGTACATGTATAATTATAATCCATTGATTTCAAATGTTATCAAGTGCGTATTTGACATCACTTTTGTTTTCTTTGTTTCTTGAAATCAGGTGTACAGCTAGACGGAGAGGCACCAGTCGGTGATACTGATGTCACAATAGGTGAATTCTTTTCTTGTACGATTTTTCAACACATACAAAATCTGGTAATTCTATTACATCAGAGTCACCCTTAACAATGCCACCTGTACTGTCGGGTAGATATTAAACTATTCTTTATTATTCTTTTCATAGATGTATATTTCCTATTACGGATGAGTATTGTTAATTTCAATGATAGTATAAGGTTATAATAATCTTGAAATAGTGTAAATGACAAAATACAATCGGTGAAATCACCGAAGCATGTTGGACATTATTATTTTTTACTAAAATTTTTTAATTTCTTTCTTAACCTTGGCAGTGCAATGGCATTGGTTATAGTCAAAGTCGAGTTAAAGTCCTTAAATCCCTAGATACATGCTCTCCTATTCATCCAATTAAACCTAGGTCAAGGAAGGTGAACATTCAACACATTTGTGACAAACTTGTCATTTCAATATTTTGCCAATTTTGTGAAAATGTAATCACACATTGTCCACATGTACTATCTAGACCTATTGGGAAAATCATGCATTATGGCGGAGGCATACCAGTCGCCAAAGCGACATTTCTAGTTCAAAATATACAACATCTGGTAACTCGATTACATCAGTTGTACCCTTAACAATGCCACCTCAACTGTATATTTCGTATTACGGATGAGTTCTGTTGATTTTGATAACAATATAAGGCTATAAAAGTCTTGAAATTATTTATATGACAAAAAACAATGGGTGAAAGCAGTTATACAAAGCATGTTGGACATTATCATTTTCGAATGAAATATTCTTAATTCATTTCTTTTTTTGTACACAAACTTAGATACACATGCACAACATATGTACAGGCTGAATGACAATAATTTCTTGACTATCAGTATGAGAATGCTATTCATGAATTTGTTTTTCTGTATTCCGAAGATGACGACGATGATGAAATCGTCAACGTCGGTCTCGGTAATGGAAATAAGGAAAAGAAACGAGGAGGAAAAGGCAAGAGGAAGAACAAGAAAGGTATGATAAACCCATACACCATAATAACAGACGGGTTGCAATGTACGCTTTGAAAATATAAACTTACACAAATTCTAACGAAATTCTTACGTGTCCCCGATAATGAAGAGATACATGCCAATATATACATTACAATGTACTGGGAACTATGTGATATCTACCTCTAAAGTATGGACACTTTCAAATCTATATTTGTTCGGATCAGGTCGAGAAAGTGAAATAATAACGGACATTCTGGAAGATGATCAACATGCATGTATCAAAATTATTTGATCCATTGATTTCAAATGTTATCAAGTGCGTATTGGACATCGTTTTTTGTTTTCTTTGTTTCTTGAAATCAGGTGTTCAGCTAGACGGAGAAACACCAGTCGGTGATACTGATGTCACAATAGGTGAATTTTTTTCTTGCACGATTTTTCAAAATGTACAATATCTGGAAATTTGATTTTATTAGTTGCACCTTTAACAATGCCACCTCTACTGTCGGGTAGATATTTAACCAATTTATTCTTTTTATATATGTTTATTTCGTACAATGGAGAAGGTTCCCTAATTTCGATGATAGCATAAGGTCATAACAATCTTGAAATCATGTATATGACAAAATACAATCGGTGAAATCAGTTACACAAAGCATGAAGGACATAATTATTTTTTGATAAATAATCTTAGTCTCTTTTTTAACTTCGGTAGTGCATTTTTGTACACGAACTTAGATACACATGCACAACTTCGCATGTATAGGCGAAATGACATTGATTATCAGTATGATAATGTCATTCATTAATTTGTTTTTGTGTATTCCAAAGATGACGACGATGATGAAATCGTCAACGTCGGTCTCGGTGAAGAAAAGGAGAAAAAGAAACGAGGAGGAAAAGGCAAGAGGAAGAACAAGAAAGGTATGATGAACATATACACCATAATAGCAGACGGGTTGAAATGTACGCTTTGAAAAGCATGAACTTACACAAAATTTAACAGAAATTCACATGTGTCTCCGGTATTGAAGAGATTCAAAACAATATATACATTAATTCAATGTATTGTGGACCATGTGATTTCTAGCTCTGAATTACGAACACTTTCAAATCTACATTTCTTTGGATCGAGTTGAGAAAGTGAAATAATGACGAACATTCTGTAAGATGATCAACATGCATGTATCAAAATTATTTCATTTCTTGATATATTCTAACAAGTGTGCATTGGACATCGTTTTTGTTTTCTTTAGATATTTCGTATTACGGATGAGTTTCGTTGATTTCGATGACAATCTAAGGTTATACCAATCTTGAAATTATTTATATGACCAAAAAAAAAAAAAAAATGGGTAAAAGCAGTTATACAAAGCGTGTTGGACATGACTATTTTTGAATGAAATATTCTTAATTCATTTCTTAACCTCGGCAGTGCATTTTTGTACACAAACTTCGATACACATGCACAACATATCATGTAATGGCTAAATGACATGATTATATTCTTGATTATCAGTATGACAATGTTATTCATTAATTTGTTTTTCTGTATTCCGAAGATGACGACGATGATGAAATCGTCAACGTCGGTCTCGGTGAAGAAAAGGAGAAAAAGAAACAAGGAGGAAAAGGCAAGAGGAAGAACAAGAAAGGTATGATGAACCCATACATTATAATAGCAGACGGGTTGAAACGCACTCTTTGAAAAGCATGAACGTACTCAAATTCTAACAGAAATTCTTTTGTGTCCCCGATAATGAAGAGATACATACGAATATATCATTTACAATGTACTGGGAAGAATGTGATATCTAGCTTTAAATTACGGACATTTTCAAATCTACATTATGTTCGGATCGGGTTGAGAAAGTGAAATAATAACGAACATTCTGTAAGAAGATAAACATGCATGTATCAAAATTATTTGATCCGTTGATTTCAAATTCTATCAAGTGCGTATTGGACATCGTTTTTGTTTTTTTATTTCTTGAAATCAGGTGTACAGCTAGACGGAGAGACACCAGTCGGTGATACTGATGTCACAATAGGTGAATTCTTTTCTTGTACGATTTTTCGAAATATAGAACATCTGGTAATTCGTTACATCAGTTGCATCCTTAACAATGCCACATTTACTGTCGGGTAGATATTTAACTAATTTATTCTTTTTATAGATGTTTATTTCGTATTACGGATGAGTTTCGTTAATTTCGATGATAGTATAAGGTCATAACAATCTTGAAATTATGTGCATGACAAAATACAATTGGTGAAAGCAGTTATACAAAGCATGTAGGACATAATTATTTTTGAATGAAATGTTCTTAATTCATTTCTTAACCTCGGCAGTGCATTTTTGGACACGAACTTAGATACACATGCACAACATAATTATACTAGCTAAATGACATATCCATCCATTCTTGATTATCAGTGTGACAATGTTATTCATTAATTTGTTTTCCTGTATTATGAAGATGACGACGATGATGAAATCGACAACGTCGGTCTCGGTAATGAAAATAAGAAAAAGAAACGAGGAGGAAAAGGCAAGAGGAAGAACAAGAAAGGTATGATGAACCCATACAGTATAATAGCAGACGGGTTGAAACGTACGCTTTGAAAAGCATGAACTTACACAAATTTTAACAGAAATTCTTATGTGTCCCGATAATGAAGAAATACATACCAATATATACATTACAATTTACTGGGAACTATATGATATCTAGCTTTATATTACGGACACTTTCAGTTGTTCGGTTCGGGTCGAAAAAGTGAAATAATAACTAACATTCTGTTAGATTATCAACATACCGTATTGTATCAAAATTATTTGATTCGTTGATTTCAACACACAAGTGCGTATTGGACATCGTTTTTGTTTTCTTTGTTTCTTGAAATCAGGTGTACAGCTAGACGGAGAGACACCAGTCGGTGATACTGATGTCACAATAGGTAAACTCTTTTCTTGTACAATATTTCAAAATATACACATTTGGTAATTCGATTTCATCAGTTGCACCCTTACCAATGCCACCTCTACTGTATATTTCGTATTACGCATGAGTTTTGTTGATTTCGATAACAATATAAGGTTATAACAATCTTGAAAACAATTATATGACCAAAAAGAATGGGTGAAAGCAGTTCTACAAAGCATGTTAGACATGATTATTTTTGAATGAAATATTCTTAATTCATTTCTTGACCTCGGCAGTGCATTTTTGTACACGAACTAAGATACACATTCACAACATATCATGTACTGGCTATAAATGACAGATATTCTTTATTTTGTTTTTCTGTATTCCGAAGATGACGACGATGATGATATCGTCAACGTCGGTCATGGTGAAGAAAAGGAGAAAAAGAAACGAGGAGGAAAAGGCAAGAGGAAGAACGAGAAAGGTATGATGAACACATACACTATAATAACAAACGGGTTGAAACGTACTCTTTGAAAAGCGTGCACCTACACAAACTTTAACAGAAATTCTTATGTGTCTCCGGTATTGAAGAGATGCATACCAATATTTTCATTTCAATGTACTGTGAACCATGTGATTTCAAGCTGTAAATTACGAACACGTTCAAATCAAATCTACATTTCTTTGGATCGGGTCTGGAAAGTGAAATAGTAATGGACATTCTGTAAAGATGATCAACATGTGTGTATAACTGTAAATATCAAAATTATTTCATTCCTTGATTTCAAATGTTATCAAGTGCGTATTGGACGTCGGGTTTTTTTTTGTTTTTGTTTTTTTTTTTTGTTTCTTAAAATCAGGTGTACAGCTAGACGAAGAGACACCAGTCGGTGATACTGATGTCACAATAGGTGAATACTTTTTTTTTTGGTACAATTTTTCAAAATATACAACATCTGGTAATTCAATTATATCAGTTGCACCCTTAACAATGCCACCTCTACTGTATGTTTCGTATTACGTATGAGTTTTGTTGATTTCGATAACAGACCAAGGTTATAACAATCTTGAAATTATTTATATGACAAAAAACAATAGGTAAAAGCAGTTATACAAAGCATGTTGGACATGATTGTTTTTGAATGAAATACTCTTAATGCATTTCTTAACCTCGGCAGTGCAGTTTTTGTACACGAACTTAGATACACATGTACAACATATCATGTACAGGCTAAATGATATATATTCTTGATTATCAGTATGACAATGGTATTCATTAATTTGTTTTCCTGTATCCGAAGATGACGACGATGATGAAGTCGTCAACGTTGGTCTCGGTAATGGAAATAAGAAAAAGAAACGAGGAGGAAAAGGCAAGAGGAAGAACAAGAAAGGTATGATGAACACATACACTATAATAGCAGACGGGTTGAAACGTACTCTTTGAAAAGCGTGAACTTACACAAATTCTAACAGAAATTCATGTTTCTCCGGTAGTGGAGAGATACATACCAATATATACATTTCAATGTACTCAATGTAATTATAAACACTTTCAAATCTACATTCGTTCGAATCGGGGGCCCGTTTCATAAAACTTGTCATCAGTGACAACTGCCACATTTCTATGACAAATTTGCTCTCAGCCAATCAGATGCAAGGATTCCAGTAGCTTGTTACATCTATGACAACTTGTCACTGATGACAAGTTTTATGAAACGGGCCCCGTACCGGGTCGAGAACGTGAAATATTAACGAACTTTCTGTAAGATTAACAACATGTATATATTACATTATCATTCCTTGATTTCAAATACTATCAAGTGCGTATTGGACATCGTGACATCGTTTTTGTTTTCTTTGTTTCTTGAAATCAGGTGTACAGCTAGACGGAGAGACACCAGTCGGTGATACTGATGTCACAATAGGTGAATACTTTTCTTGTACGATTTTTCAAAATATAAAACATAACAAGCAGCTTATTTGAATGTT
The DNA here is from genome assembly GCA_033980235.1 of Diadema setosum. Classification (NCBI taxonomy): domain Eukaryota; kingdom Metazoa; phylum Echinodermata; class Echinoidea; order Diadematoida; family Diadematidae; genus Diadema; species Diadema setosum. The sequence goes on from CM067080.1 coordinate 18,479,461, forward strand.
AATAACAACACAATTATCTTGAATTTATGTATATGACGAAATACACTCAATGAAATTATTTTATCAAAGAATATTCAACAAAATACAATTGAAGAAGGGATTCCTTGTATCTCTCAAGAATTGAACTCCGCATTACCGTTCACGAACAGAAAGACGCAAACACATTCACAAAAATTTATCTTGGGCCCATTTTGATAATATACTTATAATGATATTAGTTATTGGTTTGTGCTTTTGTGTTCCATAGACACAGACGACGACGATGAAATCGGCAACGTACTTCTCAGCGGTCTCAAGAAGAAAAATAAACCTGGACGGAAAGGCAAGAACAAGAAACAGAAAGGTATGATAAAAACAAACCATCCCGTACCAGTATCATATCGGACGTTGTAACGCAAATAATTTGAAAAACATGCAACTGCATAAACTCAAACTCAAATACATAAGCATTGTTATGTCTGTTTGCGGATATGAAAAGATATGAACCAAACATAATTATGTGATACACATTAATGAATGTCATGTGTTTCTGATCTTTCAGCTACGCAGGACTTGAATACAAAAATTCAGTTGAATCAAGCTCCATTTCCATGAATCGGAAGTAGTACGTAATTCAAATTATAAACTTAAGGAGTCATATTCGATATACTCAGTATGTGTATTTTTTTTCGGACCGAGCAATATCCAATTTCAGGGAATCTGACTGGAGCCCTATTCATCAAAGTGCTCTAACAGAACTGTTTATGTATGTGTTCGTGTGTGTGTGTGTGTGTGTGTGTGTGTGTTCTGTGTGGGGTAGGCATATTTACGTACCAAAAGTAACTTGTTTCGCTTTTTTATCACTGATTGTTTATTGGAATGAAATACGTCCTACTTTCCGTCCGAGATCATTTACGCGAAAATCAGAAAAAAAGTCTTTAAAAACAAAACAAAACAGTTGTCTTTGGTACCAAAAAAGGGATATATCAAGAGGCAAAGGTAAGAATCGACTGAGACAGGATTATGCATCTGTATTTCATGAAACGAACCTTTTTTCTTTTATATCAATGTAATTGATCTTTATATCCGATGTCATTACTCATACAGGAACAACTCTAGAATAATTGACAGGAACTATATCTAACAGCGTCAAAAAGTTTCAAATAATCACAACATGTGTATAAGACGATCAACGCGTATACTTTACAATGATTTCATCAGCTGGTTAGAAATGTTATTAAGATTTTTGTTTTCTTCCTCCCTTGAAATCAGGTGTGCAGCTAGATGAAGAGACGCCAATCGGTCAATCCGAAGTCACCTTAGGTGAATTCCATTCTTGTAAAAATTTCGTAATACACAACATCTGGTTATTCAAATGTGTTGGTGAACTCTGAACAAGGTCATCACTAATGTCAGGTAGATATTGGAGAAACTCATGAAGTGTACATACATTCAGTCTTACCCATGTTTTTCTTCATATCAATGATAATGTTATATATTAACCATCTTGAATGTATGTACACTACAATGTCACGAAATACCATTAGGCCTAGTGAAGACAGATGGTAAACAAAACATGTTCAACAAAATATCATTCAATGAGATATTCCTAATTTTTGTCCTTGCCTAAACAGTGCATATAAATACACTAAAAAAGACACATACGAAAACACACACATGCACACACACACACAAACATACACACACAGACACACACACACACACACACATATATATATATATATATATAATTATATATTTTGATTGTGTACCTCTAATGATATTAGTTATTGGTTTGTATTTTTGTGTTTCGTGCATACAGGCGGTCTAAAGAAGAAACTTAGACGTGGCCGGAAAGGAAACAAAAAACAAACAGGTGTGATAAAAGCAAACTATTCCGTTCATGTATTTTACCGGACGCTGTAACACAAGTATTTTGAAAATCATAGACCTAAACAAACTCAAACTCAAATATATTTGTCTCTCTGTCTGCGAGTATAAAAGGATATGAACCAAACACATATGATATATTACATCTAAGTATATTGAATGTCGTGAGTTTCTTGGCTTTCAGTACTGTTATGGATGCCTCATTTCAATTATTTTTATTCATTTTGTAATACATAATACAAAGTGTACATTTGTGGAATTATATTCAATATATATATTTCGGATTGAACAATATCCTACTTCTGGGAAGCCGACTGTAACCTTATTCATCCATATGCTCTAGCAGTACTGTGCGTGTGTGTTTGTTTGTTTGTGTGTGTATGTGTGTGTGCGTGTGTGCGTGTGTGTATTTTTGTATGGGATTGGCAGATTTAGCTAAACAGATTACCTTGTTTAGCATTTCGATTCATTGACTGTTCATTCCTGTCCAGATAAGTATTGTAACCATGGTAACAGAACTATACATTTATGTTTAATCGTGTGTGTGTGTGTGTGTGTGTGTGTGGTTGCGACAGGCCGATATTAGGCCCAAAGGACCATGGTCAGGTTTCATTTTATTAAACACATTACTTCCCTGTCCAAAAGATTAAATCTACGTGAGTGGACAAAAAAAAAAAAAAAAAAAAAAACACGTATGTTTGGCACAAAGAAAGGAATCCTAAAAACAAGAATGAAGTAAAACAGAAAAACTCTGCACCTGTAGTTAATGAAACGACCTTTCTTTTTTATAAATGAAACTGAACTTGGAGCTTATACTATTCACACAGGAATAATTGCAGAATAACTTGCAAAATCTGTCTTGAAAGCTTCACAAATTGAAAGCTTGAAAGCTTCACAAAAAGCTTCGCATATTGATACTGTATGTTGTGTTATTTCAAGGAATATAGGTGTTATAAACAAAGTTACATTTTATCTTCCCAAAAATGTACTTTTTATGTTATATTCTACTTTGATACTACCTTACTTAAATTATGGGATACTCGCATGGGGAAACACTTTTTCTACTTATACAGAAAGAATATTATTATTACAGAAAAAAGCTCTTCGTATCATTTGTCACGAATCGTGGAGAAGTCATACTAATAATTTATTCCACGAAAATAATATCTTGAAAATTCATGATCTTTATCGTTTGCAATTAGGACAATTCATGTATAAACTCACCAACCATTCTCTCCCCCTTGTGTTTGATTACATGTTTTTAAAGAATGAAACTGTTCATGCATATCCAACCCGTCAATCCCATGAATATCATTTGCCCTTGACTAGAACGGTTTTTGCAAAATCTTTATTCTCCTTCTCTGGACCAAAATTCTGGAATTCTCTGGATAATAACATAAAAGAAGCTTTAAGTTTTCATACATTTTCTTTAAAGTTAAAGAATTATCTAAAAAATTCGTACGCAGCATAATTCATTTTTCTTTTTTTACTTTTGATTTTCAAAGTTGTTGTTGCTTCGTTATTCTCTCTACTTTTTCTTCACCAGCGAGCCCGTGCTTCTGTGCCTCCAGTGCCTTGGATATGACCCACCATTTTCCTCTCCTCTCCCCTCCCCCCCCCCCCCCCTGTCCACCTCGGACTTACTACCTTCTTCACTACTATATCCTCCTCAATTTTTTCCTTACAAGAGAGCCGCCATGTGTATGTTAATGTGCGTCCGTAAGTGTGCTTGTATCTGTGTATTACTCTTGTCTGTTTGGTTTTTTTTTTTTTTTGTTTTGTTTTGTTTTTTTTTTCTGCTACCGCTTAGGGAAATTTGTTGTTGTTGTTGTTGTTGTTGTTTTTTGCATTTTTTTTTTGCATTTTTTGCATCTTTTTTTTTTTCTTGATGAGGGGACTGCATTCTACAAGCTCTGTTTTTAGCAGTCCCCTCCATTTCCAGCAATATCGTTTATGTATTTACCACAGTGACGTAACAGATATTTGTATCTCTGTTGATAATTTACCTATATTTTTCTTACAATGTTATTCTGTTCATCGCATTGTGGTACTGATTTCATGACGTCTGTGTATATGAGTGTTTCTTTGTATTTCCTATTTGTTTGTTGGAAGTGAAATAAAATCAACTTGAAATTGAACTTGAACTTGAACAAATACAAAATAATGATGATATGTTGTACCTCGAGATAATCATTTATAATCACAATTATTTCATCTTTTCGTTGCAAAATCCTATTAGGTTTAAATAATGTTGTCATTGTTCTCTTTCTCTCTTGATATCAGATGCGCAGCTAGATGCACAGACGCCGGTTGTTGATTCTGATGTCACATTAGGTGACTACCGTTCTTGTACGATTTTCTGTAACTGTGTAGCATCTCGAAAATTCGAATATAAAATCTGGTGTACTCTAAGCAACGTCATTAATACTGTAAGGAAGATAATCGTAAAAAAAATTACAATTCACAAAGATATATATTTGTTTATGTATATATATTTTTTATCGATTATTTTGTTTATTTCAGGGGTAATATAACAATATTATCATCTTGAATGTATGTATATGACGAAACACACTCGATGGATTCATTTTTAACATTGAAATTCAGTGCTCTAGGTATACTTTTGGTGGAATGCTTGAAATATTTGTCAATATCCGTTATAAGTGCACTAAGTCTACAGAAGAAGACCGATCAGGGGAGGGTGTAAGAAGGGATACCTTTCCTCCCATTATACGAGGGAACATTTTCATTTTTGGAACTGAAATGAAAGGATCCCGTAAAGATTTTTTTTTTTTGGAATATGTTAGAAATTGTTGATGAAAAGAATGAAATCAGTCTATGAAGGGAAACTTATCTGGGGAGGATATGTAGGAGAGGATATTTTTTTTTATAAAACATATTGGGATAGCGAAAGAAGAGAAAGAAAGAGACAGAGAAAGAAAAGAGAAAGAAGGCAGAATCAAGATATCTGAGACTGTTTGAGCCCTGATTATATCTTCCCATCTCTTCTATCATCTATTTATTTTTCGCTTGTTTGTCTCTCTTTGTATTCAAATAAATTCATAATTATGTGGAAAAGGAGGAGACTCAGAGATATAGACGGATAGCAAAGTTAAAGGGAAAGGAAAAAAATCTACCAGCCAAACACGTATGCTTGTAATACAGAAACAATGTTGTCATTCATGTTTACATACATTGTTACCTTTTGATATGCGAAATCAAAATCTGTTGTACCGGACCATCCATTCAATCTCCACCTCAGCTAAATAAACTTTACATATAGAAGTAACCCATGAAACGAGTGTTACAAGCAGATTTCCTACACCCAATATATATATATATATATATATATATATATATATATATATATATATATATATTCTAAGTGAAAATTCACCGGCTCATTCTACTTAATTATTCTTGTAGGCAACAACAAAAGGGGAAAATCAGGTCTCTCACCCCTCATTAAGCCGGGAGAATCCCCAGGTGGCATCGTCAATGGCTTGGATAGCGGGGCTGAAGTTGCAGAGACAGTTACGGATACAAGCCTACTCGGGGCCGACGACAATGGCAAGCTTCTGGACGGGTCTTCCGTGGAACCTCTCGTTGATGATGTAATAGCGCCAGCAGTCGATACTGTTGATGACGTCTCTGCTGCCATTGGCCAGGTCTCCAACATTCCCGAAATCGGACGGACGGATGCTTTAGGTTAGAAATTTAAATTACAAATGTATTATGGAGGAAAGGAACAGATGATGGCATCTCAACATGTCACACGTTTTCACCAGTGACATCAAACAGATCACCACCATATCAAACTTTTTCAAAGTAACAACAGGGAAACTTTATTCCTCCCCTCGAGCGCCATAGTCCCAAGTGTCTCAAAACTTCCTCTGCCCCACTTGGGCTGAACCGGTTATACTTACTTTGCATATAATATATTCATGACAAAATTCTATATATATACTGATATGATATGAAAAAAATCACCCTTTCCTTCCTGAGACACTTTTCATAAATTAAGCAGTGTACATCAACACATGCATGAATATCACACACACGCACACCCACACACACTCACATACACATATGAAACTATGCGCGTGTGTCTCCCGTCATATTCTTACCCTGATAAACAGTTAACGTAAAAGAGTGTAGACTGAAGGTGTAAAAGTGTAAACTTAAGGTTTAAGGTAAACTTAAGGCAGAAGAGTATAAAACGTTGATATTTGCTCTATAAACAGAAATGTTTGTTATCTCAACTTGAAAATGTGAAGTTTTCAGGCCCTTTATAGGTTTTCATGAAGTTTGTTGCGATCTTTTTTGAATTGACACATGTACACGAGCTCAAATGTATCTGTATCTTTAAGCCATTTGCCCCCCCCCCCCCCCCCCCCCCAGGCAAACAAACATAAGATTTTCTTGCCGTTTCTGTTGTGGGTGTCTGGAAATGAAGTGGGTTAATTGAGGTTTGTGGAGAATAATATTTTGAAGTTTGATATTCTTTTCACATTATTAATGATTGAGAGTGGGGCTCTGCAGTAGAATCAAATAAAACATTAGCACAAATTGTAATAGCACTGGGCAGAGCTGTCCGTCAGGGTGTTGAAGAAGTTACCAAACATTTTTTTTTCGTAAAGACTAACTTTCAAAACCTTAAAATCCCTAACACTAGTGTTGTCCACTTTTAAGTTTTAGTGAACTAGTTGAAGATTACAAAATGTACAAATTACTGGATGAATATATGATTTAACTTATCAAATTTATCGAGTTTTAATGAGGAAAAGTAGTTCTATATATGAAACAAAAAGATTTAAACTAACTTTCGGCTCTGACTCAGACTTTTTTTTTTTGGGGGGGGTGGGGTGGGTTGCCCAATGAAATTTGATTGTGCATTTGTAATGCCATGCTATTGATACTTTTGTTTATTTTTTTTTTCATTGCAGGGGCGCTTCCTGATCTTACGGAGTTCAGGGAATTTCCTGGTATGATAACTACAAGAGTTTTGTATTATCTTCGATAACTCTTAAAATTGTGCCACTACCACATGAATTTCTGATGCACACAGCTATTTCAGATGAGGTGTCTGTCATAAAGATAGGTTATGTTGGAAGAATGTTTCAGATTCAAATGGAAGAGGGAATCAAAATCAACATTTTCTCTGAATCATGGGATATTACCATGCAAGTACAAACATACATGAAATTAGCAGTTTTAAATAAATAAATAAAAAAATCTTCATGAAGATGGAACTTTGTCTTCTGTCTGTTAGTTCTCTTGTTTGGCTTCCAATGCACACAACAGTCTGACGCATAGGTTGCGATAACCGGCAATGAATATTGTCTTTATGTAGAATGCAGTTTTCTGTGAATTATTGCGAGTAACAGATACAATATATAACAAAATCCTACCATAGCATTTCAGATTTCAGGTTCAATGACATTTAATTCCAGCAAATAGTACAGGTAACAGCCTGTCAACTTGAAAATGCTGAGGCACATCTCGAGAAGTATATCAAAAATATAAAAACAAAAACTTGTGACGAGTGACGAGAGGTATAGAAGTTATAGAAGCATTTCAACGTGAAAATGACAGTTTTACACTGTTTTTGTTTCCCATGCAGCTCAATTGTCTGAAGTTGTCAACTTTGGCGATGGTTCGTTCGAATTCTTCGGCCAACGCTTTTCCTTGGGGAGAGCTTTACAATTCGACATTTACGCAGACTCGCTTGATGGATTTTCAATTGCACTAACGTCGGAGCAAGTTATCAGTGGGAGATATTACTCCATCGGTAATATTTTGTAATCATTGACTTATTTTGTATCTCTGTTTAGTTACGCATCTACTTGCTTCATCGACCGATTATGAACAATCGCATTATGTTTTTGTGGTGTGTTTTTTTTTTAATCAACGCGTGTATTGCACATGCATTTTGCTACTGCAGTTCACGAGACATTTCTTTCTATCTAGCAAGTCACTTGTAGTGTTTCTAATTAGGTGATTGTTTTTTGTCTTCATACATTTGCTCCCTGTGTACACTTGTTCGTTACTTTACGTATGCCGTCACTCCAATACAAATTTCTTGCAAAAAAAAAGAGGTAACAGTGCGTACCTTTTTCAAAAATATGCAAAAAAAAAACCCAGATAAACTATACCATCACATCAAGGCAAAGTGCAATTTTTCTGATACCCTAGCACCAGTTTCCAAGGAAACACAAGGAAACAATTAAATCTTGACTATGGTTTCACAAGCTGGGATGATTTAAAGATATTGACAATATTAATTAAACTTACGTCTACTTCTGTTTACTAGAAATTTAACATTAATGTATGAAGAAGAAAATAGCCTGACAGAATTAGAATCAGTAATGAGTAGCAAACATTATGGCAAAGCGTACATTTTCCATGTGTTTCACCTATTCAAAAAAAAAAAGAAGAAAGAAATCAATTCAAAGATTCAACTTAATTAGCGACGAGGATTTAAGATCATTAATAAGTCTTATATGAAATCTGTTGTATCCAGATTATCATATTTTGGGGTACCCACGAAACAAGGAAAGTATAAGGATGGTCTAGAATGATTAAATCAAACTGTCAATTAAATGTTTATAATTGACTGTATCACTTTTCACTTCGATCAAGGTATCAACGGAGACGAGTTTTACATCAAGAAATGCGATAAGGACGCAGGGGATTTATGTGAAAAGCTGGTGACGAGCACAGTGAACCCCACGGTATGAATCATTGTTATTTGCTATTCATCTAAAGTCTCATCAAGACTATAAGCGTGTAACAGATCCAATGAATGATTAAAGGGGAAATCCAGTCCAAATATAAGTTAGTCTGATCAGAAAGAGTTAAATAGACCGAGTTCAACGGTATAATTTTTATCAAAATCGGATGAAAAATAACGAAGTTTTTTGAAGTTTTGCTATTTTGGGGAAAACAATTCTTGAACAGTCAGTATGAATATGTAAATGGCAAAGTGAACATGTCATCCCCTCACAACTTACAATATAGTTTGAACATAAAAATTTTGATATTTCCAGTTTTTCAATGAAACGCAATTATGCTCGAGGCTCAAATCCTTGTGTATATATCTAACTGATCACTATTCTGAAGTTTTTCAACCAGGAATAACATCATGTTTCAGACTTCAATGACGGAAACATTGAATTTTCGTCATTTTTTTTTTTTTTTTTGTACTCGATCAGTGAAAATTGTTAGGGTATGACATAATGGTTAGCTCACTCATTTGCATATTCATATCCATTGTACAAGAACAGTTTGTAGAAATTAGCAAAACTTCAAAATTTTGTTATTTTCCCAATTTTTTATCCGATTTCAGTCAATTTTTTTACTGGTGAACTCGTAAGAATTTACTCTTTTTTTTTCTTTACCAGACTAACTTATATTTGGACTTGATTTTCCTTTTAAACAGAATTAATTAAAAGATGTTTTCATATTTTCTTTGTTTCAAATTATATTTGCCTAAAGATTTATTCAACGCGTGCATTCACCGTCAGCCTGCAGAAACTCGATAAGTCCAACGCAAAGGTTGCAGCTTGCCTCGAGCTCAGCTTGCTCTACGAAGGCGTCCCCTTGTCGCAGCCGGCTAGGGATTGTGACCCCCTCTCTGTACACTACGTTGGCTGCGCGTCGACTACGACTGCAGTCAGTGAGATCGTCTGGAGACTCTTCCCATTCGTTACTGAAGGTAACCAAATACGTACACGAAAGGCTCACTAATTTCGGCCCTTGGGGGTTTTGGTACAGCTTGCGCTATCGTACACCATTGATATTGTAATAGTAATAAATCAAGACTCAAGACATTTTTTTTTTTCATCTAACTGTCAATTATCATCAAGTATTATTATTATCAGAAGCTCTTGCGGCTCTGAAGTATGTAGGCCTACACAGGTTTTGTTCTTTATAAGTTGATATTTTTATTATTTAGTTTGCTATAGAAAAAAGGGGGAACTATGATGATGTATGCTGTGCGATACTTTTGGTTTTCTGATGGTAAGGATTGTTGTGGAGTAAAACGGAACGACCTAGAATTTCGATTTTTTTGTGATAAACTTTTCAGTGAATCATTTTCGCTTTGTTTCTTGTCCTTTTTTTGGGGTGGGGTGAGGTGGGGTGGGGTGGGGTGGGTTCGACGGGATAGGCTAACTCCCGGGGATACTTGCTAACATCATATTATCATGTATTATTGTATGGATGATTGCTTTAAAGGGGCATAGTCCCGGTAGTGTAGAGGGCGCTGTTGATGATACTGCCGATCACCGTTAGCATTGATACGAAGATTACCGAAGTTGAGCTGTCATCAAGAGTAAAGTGCGTAGGTGTTGCTACGTAATGTTGCCTTCGTTGTCTTCTCTGCGCATCGCGCAGTCTGTAGTAATGCCAAGGTGCGTGCATATGTGCTTGTTATTATGACATCACAAAATAAGTTTGCTAAAGCTGTCATCCCCCTCAGCCGAATCATGAGCCGAACTGTGATCGGACCACTGACGACAGTGGATCGGACTTCTTCGGACTCGGGGAAGTGGACCAAAGCGTAAGCGCTAAAGAGGAGTCGATAGTGTATGTCTCTATAGGAAACTTGCGCCGTGCGCCCGCGTACGCATTTGACTAAAACACCGGGACCATGCACCTTTAATGGAGCACAAATAGAATAAGATACGAGAGTGTAACAATGAATATAGCAATGTCAATCGTCACATCGTCAGTCGGGTAAATACTAATCAGGGTTATGCTTAAAGGCACACGGACCCTGGATTTGTGAGGGCGTTTTTCCATGATCGTATCATTTTGAAGATTGACGATGTAAAGGTAGTTAAGTTGGAAAAAGCAGATAGCGGGCGTATTGCGTGCGCTCTCTTTTGTTCAGCTTCAAAACAATTCGCTGTATTCAACGTGAGTATCATGGTATAGCCTTCGTGTAGATCGAAATTTAGTCTTCTAAACTTCATGAAATTTGTTCAGGGACCTAGTAAATCAATCCGTCGACTGCAATGTATCTGATAGACATATTATACACGAAAGCAATCTTTGAAGAATGGAAAGTAGGCGGAACCATTTGAAACAACGGCCATCCAAGAGACGAGCTAAGGTTAACATTATTTCTATCATATTCGACATAAACGCATACGAATCAGTTTTATGCGGATGTTCGGACCACGGCATGTAACTGAATTATTTTCTTTTCAATCGCCATTGGGAGAAAAAAACCCCAACTGATTAATTAGATATAGAGGTGGACTTGAATCAAGGCGATTGCCTCTGAAACTTATGAATTTTCCACCAAACAGATACGTTCTCTCAAATCCATAACACTTATAAGGAAAATAGACACGTAAAGGTGTTTGTTACTTCGGGATTTCTTATTAGAAAATGGAGCACAATGCATTCTCAGTGACAAGACAAAGTGCTTTGTGTTTTTCCATTCGCAGAGGAGACACAGATATTTGCTTGTATTGCGGTAGTGAGATTTTTTTTTCCCCTGGCTGTTGTTGTTGTTGTTTCGTTTGCTTTTGGTTATGTGTATTTTTCTTTTGAAAATCATAATGTGCTTTTGAGCAGTTGAGCAGTGATTTCTTGGCTTTATATATATATATATATATATATATATATATATATATATATATATAATGGTATTATTATCCGCGTGTTGGAATAAGAGCATGAAGACGATGAAGACAATATATATATATATATATATATATATATATATATATTTTTTTTTTTTTTTAATATATAAAGGCGCGACGGAGAGGGATGAGGGCCTCCCCCTCCCCCACAATACACAACACACTTCAACATTGTTGCTCCATAATAAGATAAAAGGGCGCCCATGCTGCGTCAAAAAGCAGTTGTTACCTCACAACACGTAACGGTGTTTGCCCGTCTCTAGAATCGTTGGAAGTTGATTTTGCTTTGACATTGATCATGATATCGGCACGCAGACTATACTATTCTACTGAATTTTAAGTGCTACACTTTTTTTTTATTCCCATGCCATTTGCGTACTTGCGTGCAGTGTGTGTGTGTGTGTGTGTGTGTGTGTGAGTGTAACTGCCTGAGTTTGACTTTTTTTCTGGGGACCTACTCTCACAAAGTATGTAGGTTCCCATCGCACACAAGTTTATTCAGTCGTCATGAATGCAACAAATGTACTTGAGATTGATTTTGTGTCACGTCAATGTTATTATAGTCTTTATATAGGACCTACTGAACTTGTAATTCATGTGTTACTTTACAACAATTGTCATGGATGGATGTTGCAAATACAACAAAGTACGATTTGTGTGGAAATTGGAAATGAAATGAAATGAAATTTTATTGTTGCTCATTATCTACACTAAGGTTCAATCGTGCGTTCCAATGATCTCATTCTGGGTGATCTGATCCAAGAAAGCGCCTTGGCGTCAGTGCAGACAGCAGACAAGCAGATCGTTTTTGATGCGTCTGGAGTAGGCAGACTCATTGTCATCCTCTCTGATGAAAAGAGCGGGGACACCTACGAAATAAGTACGTATATAGAATATCGGAGTTAGACTGTAGTGTGATCATCTCCGAGCTCTCTTTTATTTCTATTTCCACATTAATACTGCTCTCACAGATCATAAGTTGTTTCTTCATTTTTGTGTTTGTGGCCGTTTCTTGTAGGACTGAACTTGAATAACGCAAAGACTGGGATATTCTATACTTCTGACATTTAAAGAAATGTGGATGTTTTGAGAACTACAGCCACTCCTCGTTGTTGAGTGGTTATGATGATATATGGATCGGATTTGTCGCTAAGCTTGAGTAAGTGAACAAATTTTTACGCGCGTTGAGCCGAGATTGGGTTCAGATCATAATAGTTGTCTACTTGTAGTAGAACCTCTCTGGATTTCACTGCTATTTGTCTCACAGCCCTCAAACCGCAGATTCCCCCAAAATGGAACTGATTTAGGTCCTACATAATTTTGTGTGTGACACATAACATTACAGTTCTCGGAGACGGTGAGAATGACCGGGTAACGGGCCGAATAAATGGCAGTTCGCCCATCTCCCAAGGAAGCGGAAGAGAGATTCTTTCCGTGCAGGCCCGAAAGTTCTTCATCTCATGGAGAAACGAACGGATCACCGTCGGCGAGTTCAACCAGGATCCTTTTTTCGTATGGGACATAGATCAAGATCTCAGTGTCTCCGATATCCTGTTCCGTGCCGGTTTGGATGATGTTCTATACAAGATTCACATGTACAAGTTCTACTTCTTGAATGGTAAGCGCGCGTATTGACGTCTCATCCCAGGGATGATGACGGTTGCCATAGTCATAGGCTTAACGCCCAGGGTGTAGACCTTGCATACTTGTTTTCTGTTGACTTCGAGATTAGTAATTGATTATAAGTATAAAGATAATCTTATTTGTGTGTGTAACTTTTGTCTATCTGTATGTATGTAGGCCTGTGTGTGTGTGTTTTAATAATCGGAAAGGATCTACTTTGTGTAGATGTATTTATGCAACTAAAGTTGAGCTCAACTTGAAATCCTGCAAATAAAACGCTGTTACGAAATGTGGCCATTTTGATAGATGATAGATGTTATCATTTCGTTGTTGAATTGTATTATGTAATCTATATTGTATTCTGTCCATCTTTTTCTCCCCCTCTCACCACTCATTTCACTCCATTTTCTCTCTCTTGGTGTGAAACAGGGGGCGCACTGCAATTCACGCATGATCCCATCAGAGCCACGTTGGTTACCCTGTTCGACGTTCGTAGAGAAGACAACGAAATATATGTAGAGTTCAGGGCGCAGGCTGACGGACCAGTCCTGGCTCTACTTACAACGGACAAAAACAGCCCTGAAGATAAAATGGTACTCTTCAGTAAGTGCTCTACACCAAAATATACATTATTATACAGTACGTCCCCCAAAAAGTTACAATCGGATTTTCGCATCGATAACTTCCAGTATGATTACACTGTCCTAATGCTATTTCAGATTCTAAAGATTTAGCATCTTATGCCCCAGTTGCATATAAACACGGATGCTCAAGGATCTGCACGGTGATCCGGGGAGGTCCGGCGAGATTCGGAGTGTCATGGAGTGTCAACGAGCGTTGGTATGATTGTACACACGGTATCAACACGGCAGCTACACGGATAAGGCCGGAGGAGCGCGGCGTCTACACGGACAAACACGGCATCTACACGGATCAACACGGCAGCTACATGGCAGCCACACGGACCACCCCGAAATGCTCTGCCAACACGGCAATCCCCGGCTGACGCCGGATGCTTTTGACCTCCAAAAGTTGCCGCGTTGGTCTCCGGGATGTCCCCGGATCTACACGGACATACACGGATGTCCAAAGATGTCCAAGGCGTCTACACGGATCTCTCCCCGGATCACCCCGGATCAGATCCGGGGTGGTCCGGGGTGGTCCGGGGTAGTCCGGAGTGATCCGGAATGTCTATGTGACTGGGACATTACCTACGAAGAAAACCCCAGTCAATCTGGTAAAGTGGTTACAGAGAAATGTGGATCGTTGTTATGCATGTAGTGGGTCTGATTCTTCCAAGTTTAACACCTGGATGCTAGGGCATATTAATGTGTGAACACAACATGCTTTACAAAAATCCTCATTTCTCTTTGACCACCAGTTTTTTGTAAAGCCCCAGTCACATAGACATCTCCCCGGATCTGATCCGGGGGGATCCGGGGGATGAGAGAGATCCGTGTTAATGCCTTGGGCATCCTTGGATTTCCGGGAGGCCAACACGGCAACTTTTGGAGGTCAAAAACATCCGGCGTCATCCGGGAACTGCCGTGTTGGCCGAACAATCCGGAATGATCCGTGTGACTGCCGTGTAGCTGCCGTGTTGGTCCGTGTAGACGCCGCGCTTTTCCGGTATTGACCGTGTAGTTGCCAGATGGGTTCGGCATGGTCCGTGTAAGCGCCGTGTAGATGCCGTGTAGATGCCGTGTTGATACCGTGTGCACAGCCACAGTCACCAAGGCTCATCGACGCTCCATCCAGGGCGAAACTATCCCAGAACTCCCCAGATCATCGTGTAGATCCTTGTTTGGGGATCCGTGTTTATATGTGACTGGGGCTTAGATCTGTGAATCATTTGTTTTATAGAATGGGTTTATGAACTATGATGTCTGCGGGGGGAACTTTGTGTTTCAATACAACGGGCCGCTCTTCAATGGTGCTGCAGACAGCCATGTTTTATAATTTGGTTGGTGACGCGCTCACAGCTGGCAGCACTGAGCAATCCTCAATCTGCCAAAGGATAACGCGCAGTGCAGGTTTTATACTCCTGTGCGTTAGCGCTAACAATGAAGATAGCTCTCGTAACTCATTTCAGTGCCTCTGATTGGCTTTACTTTTTAAGTGATTTTTCAATAGTTAACACAGCACATATTAACGCTATCATTTAACTACTTGATAAAAATTCAAGACATGAGCAATTACAGCTTTGGAGGAATTTTGTGATGGCCATGTTCAGCATTCAAATTTTGGAAGCATGAATTGAAATGGGAATCTCAGTGAACGATGCAATCTTGGGGGCATTCCTTCTGTTAAAAATGACCAATGTCGCTATGTTGATGAGCGAGTCGACATCGGGAGCTCTTTGTATCATTATAGCATAGGAAAGATAGAATTTCCATCAGGATGTCACGTGAAGCACATGTCACATCGGGAAAAGTTCGTCACTAGAGAGCAGCTAGATGTTGTCCTCCCGTCTTGTCTTTGATCAGAGGTATACATGCATGTTATAACGAAGTCGTTGGGACCGGCAATTATAATTCTTTCTTTATATTAAAATTTCGGTATGTCCAAAGAGTAAAAGTTCATATAGTATAGATAATGATTTTGGACCTGAATTTTTACTTCGAAGTAACGAGAATTTCGTCATGACCGTTTTCGTTTTTAACGGGAGTGCACTGTATATATGCATAATTAATCACTGCGACAGAAATCGACAAGCGGCGAGTCTCAGTCTCGTCATGTCTCGGCTGTGACGTACTGAAATCCTACTTGGTACCCGATGGTGAACCCGATCTCCTTCAGGCTTCCTTATTCACGGATTTCTGGATCACCACCGATGGTTCCACCATCAACTTCTACTACAAGCAAAGACAGGTGCCGCTCTTCTCTTTCACCCCCTCGTCAGCATTGAACTTTGTAGCAGATGGTTTCGGCGGCGTGATGGGTACTAAGTACCACATCAAAGTCAACAAAGGTAATTGTATTTTCAAACTTTTTCGCTGTTAGATTACTCAGAGTTTTCTAAAACACCGCCGAGGGCCGAGGGCCCACTTCTGAGTTTCATGAGCTAACAAGTTAAACAACAACAACAACAACAACAAAAGGCCTTCATTGCAACTTCTGGTACCAATTTCGGGTTTCCTCAGTTGACAAGCAAAAATGGTCTTCAGCTCATCTTTCTCATTCCACTTCCGGGTTTCTTCAGCTGACAAAAAAAAAAAAAAAAAAAAAAAAAAAAAAGGTGGGGGCCCAAAGTGGTGGCACCTAATGTATTCTTGTGTATGGTGCAAAAAAGTGCAGGCTCGAGCCCCTGCGGACCGCGGTTCCACCGGCCCTGTAATATGTCGGCAGACTTCATTGTTCTTGCAAGGGAATCATTTTAAAAAATACATGTATATGTGAAACTTGAGGCCATAAAAAGAGAAAAAGAAGAAAAAATCAAGAGAATATATATATTATATATTACAATTCATTATTTTAATTTCGTGAAGGGGCTGTGATCAATGTCTCTGTGCTCTTTCAAAATTTCCTGTAATAACCCAGAATAACAAACTCCTTGGTATTATTTGAAACTCATAGCACAGTGTTCGCTAAACACTGGAAATATTTGAAAGAGAGAAAAAATTGTGGTTTTACATAATGCCTGACCATGCATTACGAGACCATTAACACGCAAGATAATAAGTGAACCTCTTCCAACGGTTCCTCGTTAAACATCGTTATGGACTCACTAAAAGCCAGGATTTTCCGGAAGTACTAGTTACTGTAATTGGTTTTGCCCTAAACCCCAACTGGGCCCCGTTTTATCAAAAGATAAATCGATTTTAAATTTCCTTACCACACAGGCTGTCATAGACATACAGTTGAAATCAACTATAATCAATTTTAACTCTTCATGAAACAGGGCCCTGGAGCAGTTATTGAAAAAAAAGAGCCCACCCCATCCCCCACCCCCCCCCCCCCTCCACCCCGCCGTCACTGAAAATTACGGATTTATCACAATTACCCTTTGATACTTAGAGTTTAATTTAGCATTGTTAATTTGCCTTCAAAGGTTCTACCCAGAGAGGAAGCCGACGTGTGCTGGAGTACCTCAATAATGGCAAGAAGAACGTGCGAATCACCCACTCCGACCAACTCATTAACCTCATGGATGTGAATGGTCAGCTCATCACTGAAATAAGTAAGTCACTTATTTCTTCCTCCAATTGAATTTGAGCGCTCTCCTAAAGGTGGCCTCATGGGGCCACCTTCAAGCGTACGGTACCGTACTATACCCAATTTATACAAAACGCTTCCAATCTTGGTTAATGGTACGATAAGGTTAGTTTGGTTCGCTTTCACTTCGCTCTTTTTTTAAGTGCTCCAATGAGGCCTACTGTGTGTCGTTGTCTTCTTTCTTATGCTTATAGGAAGCAACCTATACAGTCTGCTTGGTAAAACTATCAGACCCAAGTTGCGTTTGTTTGTTTGTTTTTTCACACGGTCCAGACTGTTCACAATCCACACTTGTGGATGACGCCATGCCTGTCATGTACTGGGAGCTCACATCACAGTTTGGTGTGGAGTAGCATAGTAACATTTGAGCATGTCACAATACTTTTTGAATATTGCTCAATCAAGCACAAGAAGCAATACTCTTTTATTCACTTTTCTATCGCTTTTCTACCTGCAAAGTGTACGACAAACTGCCTGCACTATCGAGAACTTGATTAACATTAATTTCGGCGATAAAACCATGATTTTGAAATGTGAAATACAATACATGAAGTGGTTTGTGTGATTAAATGATCTGTGGTTGATATTCCTGCTTGTCGCTGTCTATAAAACTCAGCATGGGAAGGCGACCAGATGGAGATGCGTGGGTCTCGTGGAGGAGCGGCGATTTCGAGCACGTCGGATCCCAAGTGCCTCTTCAGGGATCCCTCCATCCTCGTCTGGTTCGACTTCGGCGACGACAGGATCATTGTTGGCACCGTCGGCAAGACAGGACGTTACCCTTGTCTGGAGGTGGCGCTGCTCCCGAACCAGGTTGTGGAGAGCATTTCGTTTGGGCGACAACACATCCCGTGGGAGCTTGCTGTGGCCGCCAAGCAAGACTCTCTGTTGTATCAGAACAGCGTCACGTATCTCCTCAGATACTGAACTCGATATTTTTGTTGAATCGAAGCCATTGCCACGGTATGCACCAATGTCATAAAGTAATTCTTATCCAGTAGTTGTAAAGTTATACCGCAAATGCAATGACCTGCTGAGCGAGTCTGGTCATAGCGGCTCAAAGAAATGATTAAAAAACTACTGTTTACATGAACAGAGGTCTACCAGTCAGCCCACGTCTTTTAAAAAGATATTGTAATCCCCGGGGTTGCAATCCATAGCATAGAATCCTCGTATGTACAGCTCTCAATATACAGTATTCTCTTTCAGGAGTAATCCTTGATCTGTACGCTTATGATGTATATGACTGATGTAACAAAGAAATAGGTAGGCCTACTGGTAATCTGTTCCTTCAAAAGACCAGTCTAATTGTCTAGATTTTATCTTCCCCACAGCACCATGCAATAAAGTTAACCGAAGTAGAATGTCTTCTTCCAGTCAAGACATACACACTTAACTTGCGTGATAGACGACCTCACGTCTGTTAATTCGTTTTGATAAATTCTGCAGATTTACAAGCTACTTCATCATTATTGCATTGGCTTCACATGCAGGATTGGGATTCAAAAAATGGACCAAGTTTATGTGGTCTAACTTTGTCTTTCTACACTCAGCAAAAAAAAAGAAAAAGAAGAAAGTTAACACTTTTTCGAGTTCATATTTTTCATAGAAGATTTTGGTGAAAATCATTGTATTATATACTATATTAAAGATAATCTAATCGGCTATCAACCCACTAGTTCGATTTAAAGGGAAATTTCATGCATGAGTGAATACATTTGTTTTTGTCCTCCGAGGCACAGAAGTAAAAATTGCAAAAATTGACATGTTCTTTTTCATTTAAAATGCCCTTAAAGATAAGGATGATAACAATAGACCAGTTTAACACAAGAGACATGCATGAAATAGCAAAATAAGTTTTCGTTCTATTTATCTCTTTATAACCTCAAACAAAATCAAAGTGCGAAACTAAAGGGGGAAAACAAGAATTTTATATCAACTCAAATTTCATATGACATAGGGAGTAAGGGAACAAAGATGATTCAATGAACAAAATATCTTTATTTCATTCTCTTAATTTAGTAATTTAAGAATTCATGAGACAAATTCAAGAACCAAATAGATTCACAAGTTTCCTAATTTGAAAAATCAATTAAAATTCCTACCATTTTGTTAATATCGCATCTTCTCTCATTTCATTTGAATTTGGATTTGACAGAAGATTCTTCATTTTTCATTTTCCTCCATTATTTTTAGCCTCTATTGATCTTTTGGGCTTCAAAGATATTATTAAGATCAAAGGTTTATTTTTGCAACTTAATTCATATTTTTATTGTTAGATTTGTCTTTTGTTCTTATTGTTCCATGGAAGAGCAATTACGCATGAATGACTTGTTCTTTTTTGCAATTTTAACTTTTGTACCTTGGAAGAGAAAAACACAGGTGTTCACTCATGCATAAAGTTTCCATTTTAATTGACCTTTTAGGTTGATAGCCAATTAAATTACCTTTCATATGGTATATAATACATTAACTTTTAGCCAAATATTCTATGTGATAAACTTGAAAAGTGTTTACTTTCTTTTTTGCTGAATGAATTACACCTGTATTGTATATATTGCTGATGACTTTGAAACCTTTTCTCTGATTGATGTGAAAAAAGTACACTTTGATATGATCAGAAAGACGACTGGTAGAATAAAATAACCTCAACACAAGTTAATAACACAGTCCAAACCAGGAAAGAAGAAATTTGACATTTAACGTGCCGTGGCACCGACCTGGAATGTTGACGACTACGGATCTTATGTATGAAAGTGTAGTGTATTTTTATGGGATTTTGGGTAGCTGGCCTTAACTGTGAATCTTGTTTAAGGTAGCGTGTAATTGATGATCACCAATGCATCCATCTGGTAGTCACACTTACTTGATAATTATTTTAAACTATCAATTAAGGCATATTTATAGCCATTCATATCATTTGTAATGTGTAACCTATGGACTGAATTGTGTTCATATTGTGCAATCTCTGTAGGACAAACAGCTTTCTCATTGATACTAAAGCTTCTATGCCTATTAATTCTCTTATTTTTTTTTTAAATACATGCTATTATTTTTAAAGATATGTGGTATTACATTATCTTAAATTGTATGTGATATTGTTTTAAGCGAGCAAAATAAAAACATTTTCTTTGCACTTGCACTATTTATCTGCACTGTCACTCTCACTCAGTTTCTTCCTAAGGTGATATGTAGGAATAAAAGCATTGGTTTGCATGGACAAAGTTGTCAAGTCAGTCATTTTTGCACTCTGTGATTTCCACTGTTGATTGTGACCCTGAAGATGTATCTTTGACTCCATCCTTTGAAGAACAAATTCTTAAAAAACTAGAAATGTCGCTTTGGCGACTGGTATGCCTCCGCCATAATGCATGATTTTCCCAATAGGTCTAGATAGTACATGTGGACACTGTGTGATTACATTTTCACAAAATTGGCAAAATATTGGAATGACAAGTTTGTCACAAATGTGTTGAATGTTCACCTTCCTTGACGTAGGTTTAATTGGATGAATAGGAGAGCATGTATCTAGGGATTTAAGGACTTTAACTTGACTTTGACCCATTCATACATTTAGGCATTGAGTAATTTTCAAGGTACAGGTGTGGAGAAAAAGTGCAATTTCTGAATTGAATAGTAAATTGTTACCATTTTCATCTGGCCCTTGACCCTAAAATTCATAAGATAATTACTTTCAGGTAGAACATGCATAATATGTACTAAGTTTCAAGGTAACTCGAGCCACTTCCGAGATATGGAGGAAAAAGTTAGTTCAGCACTTTCACTTGATCTTTGACCTTTTGACCTTTGAGGCAAAAAGAGAAAAAAAAACTTTCCAGAGAATTTCTATTAGGTTACACACGCATACACCAAGTGTAAAAAAATAACCCTGCTGGCATTGCATAAATATGAGGGTAATAGTAAAATTTTGAAGTCTTGCACTTGACCTTTGACCCCTGACCTTTGACCCCATGAACCCTACATTCTCTAGATAATCACTTCCAGTCAGTACATGTATATACTATGTTCCATGAAGATACCTCGAACAATTTTCCAAGGTACAGAGAAAAAAAAAGAAGTTTTAATATTTTTACATGACCTTTTGACCTTTGACCTCATGACCCAAACTTTCACCAGAGAATCTTAATTGGGTAATACATGTATACACTAAGTTTCAGGAAAATATCTTCAGGCATTCAATAGATATGGTGGAAATAGTGAAATTTTATGTATTTGACCCTGACCTTTTGACTTTTGACCTTTGACCTCATGACCCAAACTTTCACCAGAGAATCTTAATTGGGTAATACATGTATACCCTAAGGTTCAACAAAATCTCTTCAAGCATTCAATAGACTGGTGGAAATAGTGAAATTTTATGTATTTGACCCTGACCTTTTGACCTTTGACCTCATGACCCAAACTTTCACCAGAGAATCTTAATTGGGTAATACATGTATACACTAAGTTTCAAGAAAATATCTTCAGGCATTCAATAGATATGGTGGAAATAGTGAAATTTTATGTATTTGACCTTGACCTTTTGACCTTTGACCTTGAGCATGTGCACCCAAAAGTTGATAGGCACAACTTCACCCCCTAATACACATACATGCCAAGTTTCATTAGGATACCTCAACAGGTTTCGATAGTTTACCTTGTCCACAAAATTCATTACGGACAGACGGAAGGACGGACGGACAACCCGAAAACATAATGCCTCCGGCACCACTTCGTGGCGGAGGCATGACAAACAACCCCAAACAAACACAAAACACACACATCTAGAAACAAAGTTATCAAGTACCAAGTGGTGTTGTTTATTTCAACATATGACCTAAATACAATTACTGGTAGAAGTTGCAGCAAGTCTTAAAGTGTCAAGCAGAACTGTGAAAGTGTCATTCACATCAGGAATAAAAATATGAAAGGTATTAACTCTTTATGTGCCACATTACACACTCAACTCAGTCGACGGTGTGACAAGTTTGCATATTCTGCTCAAACGCACAAACCCATCCAAGCTGATCGATAAATCACCAAATTTCACAATACAATTTGCACAATAAAAGAGTTTCTTGCGATTCCATTCCTGTCACATGTAGCTTGCATTTTATGTGGTGATTGAATATCAAGTGGTGTTCCCTGCTGGATTGGCTAGTAAATTCTAAGTTTCTGTCACTGTTTTGCGTGCAAAAGTCAATGCTCTACAATAATATACAATTGTACAGTTTGTAGCTACAGGTCATTTGCAAGAAAAAACAAACAGATTTGCCATATAATTTACATCAAAGCAAAGTACAGCATTTTCTTTACAACTTTAGTCATTACACGTTCAGAATAACAACAACTGATAAAAGTTACATGAATTTGAAAACAGAATGCTTTCCCAAAGCATGACTATGTTGCTGTCTCAGAATAATGTCAGATGTGGTACACAGGAGGTTTATACCATGGGTATGGCACATAAAGAGTTGACATTCCAGGTTTCAAGGAACACTGATATTGGTTCCAACCACATACAATGTAGAACAGATGACATGAGGCGAGTTATTTGCTATAGGTTTGTACTGTAAAATTTTGCGAAAATTGTGATACGTGTAGACACTCAGCAACCTTTCTCCTTAATCCCATCATCGATAAGCTCTTACATGTACCATTATTATTTTATACAACAAATACAATGAATACTCGCAATTTATACTTTTTTTTTGGACATTTACAATACTTATAAATACTTCAGACACTTCATTTAACATCTTTTCGACTGTACTGGATGGTTGTATCTGGTATCAAGGCTTAACAAAAACACTCAAAGCTTTAAAATTCCACAACAATCTGTTTTTATATTTAATCTTAAGGGGGTATCTCACTGGGCTTGAAACTAGTTCACGACTAGTTCGCGACTCCAGATTTTGCTAGTTGCAGAGACGTCTCCTGAAAATTACAGAGTCTCCGAGGATTCGCAAGAAATTCAAACATGTTCGATTTTTCGCGAAGTCTCTGCGACGTCTCCGAGACGTCTCCATCAGTTGCGGAGACGTCGCGGAGACTAATTATATCCGCGACTGCTGAGATGTCTCCATGATGTCTCAGAGACGTCTCAGAGACGTCGCCGAGACCTGCTGGAGACCAGAAAATCTGGTGAGTGGTCGCGGAGACGTCTCCGCAACTCTATTTGACGCTGTTTGACCTACTTTAGAAACCATGTGACCATCTGCGTGCTGACATCCTGCCTAGATCAAGTCAGGTGATCCTGCAACGGCTCCATCATATTTGAAATTTTTTGACACCTGCCATAACTCGTTTCAGAGACGACTCCTTGGTGAGACCGCAAGCCATTTTTATGTTGGAAGCGTCTCCGCAACTGCTGCGACTGATAAGTTACAGACGTCGCGGAGACATCTCCTTTGGTGAGATACTAGCTTTGATGAGACTTTTATTCTCCTGTTTTATTTAATTCCTTTAGGGTTGACAAAGCAATATGATATAGAGTTTCAGTTTAAGTATATAATCATTATATTACCACTTGCCAAAGTCTACAATGCACAAGCATTACATCCAAGACATTTGTAAGTAACCACTGGATTTAATACATCCATAAAAACCATTCCATCATCCTAATCTTGGTATACGCATACTTGTGTGTCTTTATTTATGTGTCTGCAAGGCTATGTGTGTGTTTGTATTTGGATTTACATGTATATGTACTTTAAATAATATCCACTATTGGGGAGCACTTATATGGTCATTAACAAGGCTGGCCAAAGGACTAAGCTATGAGGATAAAGTGGCTTGCCCAGGGGCAGAACTGATGCTGCCTGAAAACTTGAACCAGGGACCTCGGTGCTGATGAACAATTGTACCCAATCATTGTGAGATACTTTGACCCTTATGAAAGACACGTAGTCAGTGTTTTGCTTGAAATTGTTACTACCACACAACGATCAACTGGAGAGAACATTTTCCTAATGATTGACAGAGTCCTAAAGGAGAACAATGTCCCATGGGAACGGCTTGTGTGTTTTTCTGCCAACAACACAGCTGTCATGATGGGGAGCCTGACTGGGACAGCTGCTTTCATAAAGGAGGCAAATCCCAATGTCTATACACTGGGATGCCTGTGCCATTGACTGCATTTGGCAGCAGATAAGGGGGCACAGCAGCTCTCATTTGCTCCACGAAGACTTGCTGATCCAAGTATATTATTACTTGGAGAAGTCTAGCAAATGCCATAAAGAGTTAAAGAGCTTCCAAACCATGTGTGGTGTTCAAACTCATGCAATTTTGCGACATGTATGTACAAGGTGGCTCTCCCTGGAAAATGCATTGAACAAATTGCTGGAGCAATGGATACCATTTCAGCTATACTTCCAATCTGAAGCCGAATCTGGAAAGAGGAAATATGAGGAATCACCAGCCCCTCCCCAGTCAAAGAAACAAAAAGTCAGCCACGATGGTCCAGATGGTACACACCTCTCCAAAGACAGTTCTGTAAAAGGCTCAACTCAAACATCTGCCAAGTCATCTGCAAAGACATCCGCCAAGTCATCCATCAGGACATTGTCAAGTGCTAACCCATGTGCAACCAAGAATTTCTGGGTGACATGTGTTTTAACCACTCTGAAACAAGTCTGCTCATTTGGAGAGTTTCACTGAATGTATTATTGTATACCGTACTATTCATAATATATCATTGTGTGACTGCATGCTATTCCAGGTGGATACCACTCTGCATGTCACGGTCAAGTCCTGGCGTACATTACAGCATGTGACCGCTATAACGCCGCTGAAAAGAATTCCAGTGGTATAACAACAATATTAGCTAGTTTCATTTCTTTTTAAAATTCGTTTAATTTAGGTAAATTAGCTAATTTCATTTCTTTTTAAAATTTCATTTCTTTTTAAAATTCATGAAGAAACTAGTAAGTTTGACATTCAAGAGAAATGATTTTGGCGATTTTTTTTTTTTTTTGCTTTTGATAAAATGTATAGATCGTAAACAAGAAAAATAAATCACTTCACGACCAGCTCACAGCACGCATTCTCCGCGCACGTAATAAATGATGGTCCCAAGATGGCGGATAGCGGCTGCGAGTGGCATCAGTTTTCGCACACGCCGCGTCCCGTCCAGTGTGTTTGTACATCAGTGGCCGTACCTGGTAATGTTTTTGTTTTGTTTTGTTTGTTTGTTGTTTTTTTTTTAGCCTCTAAGCCTCATACGTCAGTGAGTTTAGAAGGAGATTGAAAAATACAAATTCTTATGAAAAAAAAATATGAGTTTTAGATCTGCTGAGGTTGTCAGCTTTGCGTACTGATCACTCACACATGGCTTGCTCTGCGATCTGCTGCTCTGGGGATTGCGCGCATATAATAACAGTGGTAATTCTCAGTGATCGGAGAGAAGCGCATGTAAATTTTGCGCAGCAGAATTTCGGTGAACGTGGTATGATACGGCGCTGACTATGCACACGCAGGTGCTGGCAAGTATAAAGGTGGAATCGGGAATCGTGTGCAATGCGGGAACATCACACACGATCAATGATGTGGATCTTGCGGAAATGCAGAATTGCCTCACCCATCAGGCGCGGCGCTGTAGCGAGGGGGGGGGGGGGAGGGTTCTGACTTTTTTTTTTGTTTTACTTCAGGAACTGATGTTTTTCCCCATCATTTCACTTTTTGGCCGGGGGAGGGGCATGGATCCACCACTGAACAAGGTGTGGAAGCAATCATGATGATAAAAATAAAATTGCATAGAAGCGATTCCACAAAGGAACCAAGTCAATGCCCTTCAAAAAACTTGCAAACCCACCTAAATCAATCTCAATCGTAATGAACAGGCTCCAAGATGATGTTAAAGTCTGATTCAGAAAAGGTAACAGTCCTGGAACTCCTGGGGGTCATCCCCGTCCGTCCGTCAGCCGCTAATTGCTTGGAATTCAGTCTGGTGCTGAACAGTCCCTGTCTGTGATAAGTCTTGCCAGGTGGGTTGTTCAGCCGACACCTGCTTCTCTGTAGTCTTGCACAACTTCAGCCAAAGTGGAAAATGCCTCCTCAAAGTCAGGCTTCATAAGAGAACAGAGAAATAAACATGTTGAATAGACTGAATTACAAGTGTTTTCAAACTACACTACAAGCATTTTACCTATATTAAAGGATCTAGCAACTGCATTTTCCATCCATTTGAACATACTCAATGTATTTAAATACTGTAAAAGTGGATATTTTTGCGTGACTAATTTTATTGTGCTGGGCCGGGTAAGAAGAGTTACACATGTTTTTAATTCCGTGGAATCCAGATATCAACTACTGGACTATATGGCAAACAAAAATATGTGCGTGCTTTTATTCTCGTGCTAGTTTCGGGTTGCGCGAAATGCGTGAAAATTTCAACACCGCAAAAATTTCCACTTCAGTAATAGGAATGCACTTTACATGCATCAGCTGTTGCTGTGTTGGGCGTGTCTTGGGCAAGCTTTCTGGCCATCTGGAAAAGTCTCTGCTATAAAATTATGCCTAAAATTTGTTAGTAAACCAGTCTATTTGCCTTACAATGATAAAGAAAAAAAAAATGTAATTAGCAACATTGGACGTGGCAGTCTTACTCTGTGTGGGGTGAGGGAGAGTATGGAGAGGGGTTCGGGAAGTAATATGGTGTGGGTAGGAGAGGCAACTGAAAGACAAGCATAAATTGTGCTTTAATAGACAGTGATGTTGTTATTAGTGTGTAAAGAACATGACAGTAATCTTTTGGAATTTGCAGCTGCCACATAGCACAGATACAATTATAAAGAATATGTACTACAAACCAGAAGTGCAATGGGGAACTAATTTCATTTCTATTTTGAAGGGGACTAGAAAAAAATCTAAGATTGTTTTGACATTTGAGATCTTTTATCAGTGCACTTAATGTACCAAATCTGAATTTGACATATAACACCTGACTTTACTCAATTTTACAACATAAAAGTGAGGTAGATAACAATGAGAAATTGCACAGGATGCATCGATGTGCTGAATAACATCCTCACAACTTATGGCAAAATTTTTTGTTTATTATTATTTATACCCAGCTATAGGGGAGTGTTATCCTTGGCATTTGCCTTGATACATTACATAAAAATGTAACAAAGCATCAAAAAGATTATTTTTGTTAACATATTTTTTACATGTCATTGAGCATTCCTCTGCATTGTCCAACTTAATATCCAACTCACGTTATTGTTGGTAAGGTTGCAAAGCGTTAATCACGAGGGCGTGCTCGTGAGCAACGCATACATACGTATACATGATATGACATTATATAAGTGTACTACTTACGAGCTACAAAATAACTCAACATCTCATACGGACAGTGTGGTAGGCAAGAGATTGAAGTGTATAGCAACCCCCAAATAACTGTTATCAAGATTATTCTATAACCAAAGCTGAACAAGATAAAATCAAGGAGCAATAGATCACCTCTTCACAGCTGTAGCGATGATACCAGTGGAGAAATGCCCTGGCTTCGTACATGGCTCTCGCCCTGTCTGTCACTCTCTGCATGAAGTCTGTGATGTGTGTCGTGTTCATGCATGTTGTTATCGATGAGGAATCCTTTTTCAAAATACCCTGTCTGTTCCCTAGACGACACAAAAACAATATAACAGATGATGAATAGATCACATTGGATTTAAAAAAAAAAATATCACTGCTAAAAGAATTCTTGATTACGGCAACAGTTTACACAACCACAAATGTGTTAAGACAAGGGAAAAAATATGCTAATGTAATGGAAGACAGTTTTATAATATATTGGATGTATCGGTATAACATACACGCATGCTATTAAAATTACAATACAATGCATTGAGACTGATATGTTCACACAAAGACACAGAAAGAGAGATGAGAGACAGATGTATTGTATACATATGTCAATGACTGCCAGAATCGCTTTGAAACATACTAAAACTAGATATATCGCTACGGCTACTGATATGCCTCCGCCATAATGCATGGTTCTCCTAATAGGTCTATAGTACAATGTCTTGACAATGTGTGATGACAGTTTCACACAACTGGCAAAATATTAAAGTGACAGGTTTGACACAAATGTGCTGAATGTTCACTTTCCTAGAACTAGGTTCAATTGGATGAATGATTAAAATGTCAGAGTGCAGGTATTTGGGGAACTGATGATTTTTACTTGACTTTTGACCCTTTTATAAGTTTATGCATTGAGTAATTTTCAAGGTATTGAGAAAAAGTATAATTTCAGTATCAAATGGGAAAATAGCATTATCTAAACCTGGCCTTTGACCTTTGACCTCACAGTTCCAAAGAGAATCACTGTTAGGTTGAACATGCATAAATATGTAAGTTTCATGATGATACCTTGAGTTACTTTCGAGATATGGAGGAAAAAGTGCAATTTAGCACTTTCACTTGAACTTTTACCTTTTGACCTTTGACCTTTTGGCAAGAAACTTCCCAAAAAATATATATTGGGTAATACATGCCATACATCAAGTTAAAAAAAAAAAACCTTCAGGCATATTGCATTTTAAGGAAAGTAGTGATAATTTGAGGAGTTGACCTTGCCTTTGACTCCCCCCTGACCTTTGACCCATGACCCCCAAATTCCCTAGATAATCACTGCCCATCGGTACAAGCATATATACTAAGTTCCATGAAGATACCTTGAACCATTTGCGAGATATGGAGAAAAACATGAAATTTCATTTTTTTTTTCACAAAATAACCTGTGACCTTTGACCTTTGACCCTGTGACCCTAAAATCCACACAAAGTATTATCCCCCAAGGATATACCCTCATACCAAGTTTGATGTAAAACCACCACACGGTTCTTGAGATATCGACAAAAACAAAACGGGATGGACGGACGTACGGACGTACGGACGTACGGACGGACGTACGTACGGACGGACGGACGGACGGACGACCCGAAAACATAATGCCTCCGGCCACTTCGTTGCGGAGGCATAAAAAGCCACAGACATTCAGATTGTGGCGACCAAATCAAAATTGTATCCAGCAATTTACAGAAGTATCTGTTGGTGTCATGCAGTCTGCATGAAATACTGAGCCTTCCACAGCACTCCCAGTAGCTCACCTATCCAGAAATCAATGGGGAACGGATTCCACTTGACATAATTGAAGGCCCCTCTCAGCTTCTTCTCCACAACTTGAAGGCTGCTGGTGAAAGAGTTGGATGTGTCCCCACGCACAGCAACCAGTGAAGAGAGTGCCGACAACTTGAGTCAGCATCAACGGTAATGTCAAGGCAACATTAACAGCAGCAGAAAGCAAAACATCAGAATGTACACAGAAGTAAAGGTTCAGTCTAAAATGTCAAGCTTTCTTTTCAACTAAAATTGTTGCTTACTGTATGTAATGAAAAATGCAATGTATGTCTCTAACACTTACTACACATGCATTGCATCAAAATATATCGTCGCTGGGGCGACAAGACCTCGTATCTACAAAATGTCAAATGTTCAGGAGAGCCAAAAAACATGGCAGCCAAAGCACTATACCGAATGGGATAGCCGTCCCTTTGACGTGCCATGGTGGCTTCATTTTTGGGGTAAGACAGTTGGGATTTGGACAGGACATCACTTAACTGATTATTTGACCATAAATGCAAAAAAGTCATTTTCACCAAAATTGCAGATACAAGGTCTTGTCACCCCAGCGACGAATTTGTTAGCTTTTGGATTACTTTATTGAGAATACATCAAGCATCCAACCATCATATCTGTGTACTTCAGCCTTCAGTGAGTTTGGAAGGAATGGAGCTGATACTGAAGTCACTTTCTGAGAGTAAAAACTGTATAAATACTATCAGTCTCATAATAAGAATTCTGTCATCATAATCTTTACTTACTGGTAATACAACATTTGGTCATCTCCTGCATATTGAATAGAAAATGATAAATAAATAAAGGCATGGATTTTGTGAAAACACTTATTTTTTATTCAATTCTTTGTAACTTTTCACATTAGGGCTGACATTCACATTAATTTGTGAACATTCCAATCCTGGAATTAAAGAAGACTTTACATTAGGTAGGAATACTGGTAGCAACCAAAAACTGGTAGAGTAATTGTGCTGCATCTATAACTACTCAATTCATCATGTTTGACCATGTGTACATATCTTGTCCCATCATAAAACTGATTATCCAGTAAAATTATGCATATGAAACCTATAATAATCAGCAAAAGGTTCTTTATAAGGATACCGGCTTTCCATCAGCATTGTAGCGAACTGTATTCTGGATCAGGTTGGAGGCCATGGATTCCCATGTGGATTTGCTGGATGAGAACAAACAATGAGAACAAGAGACCCGCGGGTCTAGCGCTCACCTGAGTATCGCAAGTTCACCTTTCAAGCAGTCACTAATCTAAATTAGTCACAGCTCTACTAAAATTTGACCAGGCTTCTCAAGTAGAAGATGAAAATGTACAATAAGGGCTGAAATTTTTAAAGAGTCCTTAATTTGGGGGGATTGGGGGCCCCCTGGGGCCCTCTTGGTGGGGCATGGTGCCCATTTTGATAAATTGAGATCCTGACCCCCTAGGGATGCTACCTGCCAAGTTTGACGAAAATCCATCATGAGGTTTTCAGGAAGAAGATGAAAATGTACAATTCAGGCCCCCATTTGGACCTTCCCAACCCCCCCCCCCCCCTGCCCCCAAGAGGGGCACCCCTGGATTTGCTATGAACAAACTTGAAACTACAGTCATTAATGTACTCACTCATAGTATTATCTTAGCTCTATAACTTCTCATTCTAGAGAAGATTTTTAAAGATTCCTTCATTTCGGGGGGTTTGGCCCCCCCTGGGGCCCCTGGGTGGGGCATGGTGCCCATTTTAACAAATTGAGATCCTAACCCCCTAGGGATGCTACCTGCCAAGTTTGGTGAAAATTGGTCATGGAGTTCTCAAGAAGAAGATGAAAATGTATAATTTAGGCCCCATTAGGACCCCTCCCCACCCCCCTCCCCTGGGTCCCAAGGGGGGCACCCCTGATTCTGCCATGAACAAACTTGAAACTACAGTCATCAATGTACTAACTCATAGTATTAACTTAGCTCTATCACTTCTGGTTCTAGAGAAGAAGATTTTTACAGATTCCTTAATTTTGGGGGGTTTGGGCCCCCCTGGGGGCCCCCTGGGTGGGGCATGGTGCCCATTTTAACAAATTGAGTTCCTAACCCCCTAGGGATGCTACCTGCCAAGTTTGATGAAAATCGGTCTTGGGGTTTTCAAGAAGAAGATAAAAATGTAAAAGTTTACGCACGACGGACGACGCACGACGGACGACGGACGACGCACGACGGACGCCGGACGAAGGGCGATCGCAATAGCTCACTTGAGCCTTTGGCTCAGGTGAGCTAAAAAAAGTAAATCCAACACAAAACTTTAAAACAACATGTATACACATTATACAAAAGCAATGTACATCCATGGGCCAAAATATGGCAAGAATACTTATTTTCTCTTATTTGTAATCTATTCATATGAAGAATTTTAATTTGAGACATGAATTCTCAATATAAGTATACTTGAGACAAGAATACCCACAATAAGAATAATTATACTATAAGTAAAACTGATGTAGACTATCAATTACTGGTAAAACATTACATCCACAGGTTCCTGATCAAAGGACACTGTATTCCCGATATTGTCATGTGTACATGTAACATCATTATATCTCTCAGTTTGTTTTTCCCTTTTCAAATCAATTTGAACTAATGAAAAGGAAGAACATGAACACATGTCACAACTGCCCCATTCCCCCCCCCCCCCAAAAAAAAAAAACACTTCTAATCAAAATTTGTTTTGTGAATTGCCCTTGAGCCATCCAAGCAGGGCTTACCTACCTCTTTGTTATGTGGTTGACATGAAGGAACTTATACACAGGCATAGGTGCAACAGATCTCAGTAGCTCCCACGCCTCAGTCCCACACGAAATACCACTGGAAGAAATATCACACTGAAATTGTGAAATTTTCAGGATGAAATATTTGCTAAATTCACAAGGTCCTGTCTTGAAAATATAGAATAATGCACAAAATATGACCAGAAATCGACAGAAGTGGCAAAGAACAGAGAAACATATACTGCATAGCATGTCAGAGAGTCGTCTCAACAGAAAACATCCAACATCAACAGCCAATATGCCTTCGCTTCTATATTATGATTATTGGAGCGGTTGTGTAAGCGCTACTGATTACCACCATACTTTGTCAAAAATTTGGTAAATCAGCTTTCCTGAAATACTGCATAGATACATGTTGTACCTCGACGATTAAGTGTAAAAACTTTTGAATTTAACTTTAAACAACAAGGGTCTTAGAATTTAAGCATTACACATATGCATGGATTTAAAACTTTGAATAATTGCAGCTAGACAGCCATCTGTAGCAATCAACTGTCAATCTATCTGACAGACTGTAGTGCAGCCATCCATGGATCCCTGTATACATCTTCAAACATTGCTGGCAGAAAGACTCTGTACCTGGTTGTCATGTTACTGGAGATGGGACACAGAAGCCCTGCCAGTGAGTCTGAGATGTATCCATTCATCATCTGGATGTTGACATTGGCAGCATCACGGGTCGCCTTGGTGACGTTCATGCCCTGCAATTGATGCAAGACTTCATCGTTGTGGAACAGAATGATACCATCTGCAAACCTGAAAAAATGACAGTTCGCATTATTTCATGACTATTCATTTCATATTGTAATATCTTCCATCCCCGGCAAGTTACTAAATCAATGAAACTTTGCAGAGTGTAATGGTTACTACAGATAAACTATGACTTTTCCCTCAGATAGATTTCTGATTTTTATCATCCTACAGAGTTGAGCTTGAGAGGAAACACATGTAAGGTATAGAACTGTCACCAAATATTATTCAAAATTAGTCACACATAGTACATTGTAGCAAGCTACACATGAAATAAAAGACTGGAAAGATGTAAGCTATTACAATGTAATTCAAGCATTTCAGTTGAGATGATGTACAGATCTAATCAACCAATCTCTCTCTGAAAAAAAAAAAGATGAAGAAAATGCAAGGGATAGACAAGAGGAACCAGGTATGATGCAGTACACATTGACTCTTTCAATTCTTTCAATGTTTATAAACTGATCAATTGGACCTGTATACATACTTCTATATTTGCTCATGTTAATAGCCATACAAAAATACAAATTCAAACTTTTCAGCTGTTCATAACAAAGAAAAAGAAAACTGAATTTTGCATGGTAGTCTTACACATAATTACAGCACATGTTGGTCTCACTTTCACTCAGTGCAGAGATGTACTGTTGTAATGTTTTTCATTTTGAAAAATTCTAGAATAAAAGAAAAAAATACAGAAAGAGTACACACAAAGGCACAGAAATATCCAGTTGATATACTGGTAAATGCAGTACGTTGGTCTCCCGTGTTGACTGCTAGAGGAAAACATGAAAATCTTTGACATGTGCTGGACGAGTGACAATCTAACTTACTTCTGCATCCAGGAAAGGCACATGAGGTTGTTGTAATGCTGTAAGGGGCTCTCCCCGTGGCTGTGTGGGGCTACTGAAATGTCGAGGAGGTATGCCATAGGGTAGGCATCTCGAATCCCCTCACACAGCCGGGAACCAAAACCTAGGAAGCAGAAGAAACATTCAAAATTAAGCAATGCTCTCATTCAATAGAATACGCCCATCATAGCAAACCATAACTTGACACATCACACCTTGTACATTTCTTTGCTTTGAATTTTTCCCCATATCATCTCTATAACCCATCTAGCACGAGTCCCGAATATACTCCAGCAGGTGTCTATGGGAAATGTGTGTTGCAGCAAAATCAAACTGTCCTCAACGGGTTAAAATGTAACTTTTAAAATAAACATTTCTTTAGCCTTTATCCTCACATAATGACACACGAGCACAGGACATGAAGATGCAGTATGTATGTTAAATTTGAAACCTCCCCAAGCAAAAGAGAAACTGCACTTTGATATTTCACATGCAGCATCTTATACATTAATTTCAGCTCCATTTTTTTCTCTTTTACTTCATTATGTATCATTGTCACTTGACAGCACAGGTTAAACATACACTTTTTTGTTTAAGCTAAGCACAAAGTGCTAACCTCATCCTGTGCATCCTTCTTGAGGTAGGCAAATCCCCACCATCCATTCCATTCTTTTGTACCACCACATTGATTACTGTAAACCATCAATATTTTCACATGATTAATTTTTCACGCCGAGTGGTCAAAAACTATTTGCAGGTTGTTGAATTCGCACTGTGCAATTGTCAGCCCTTTCACAATGTGCAGACAAAATTGTGAATATATTTTCTCGGGTTTCAGAATTTGCCCTAGCCAAAAAGTAGTGCAAAATACGCGAAAATTAATGTGCAGCGACAATTTCTGCATTTACATTATCACCATTTTCTGTGAAACCTCCTCACAATCTCCACAAATCACATTACAATGCCTGCTAACCTGAACCCGTTCCACCACTCAGGCTGTGCATGACGATGGAGCCACAGAAGCAGTCACATCGTTCTATCTCTCTCCTCATAGTCTCCAGGGTCTGCTCCACCAGGGCTGTGCTGGGATTTCTGGCTGTACCATGGTAACCTACACACAACAAACACATGTCACAAATGTACACACAAGTAGTTATGTACATGTTTAATGTATCAAGGCTGTGTGCATGGTGGTTTTAATGTGCACATTGTATGTACACAGGGTGACCAGATTAATGTAGAACCTTCTATATGATATTAGATATAGTACATACAGGCTGACCAGATCAGTGGAGAATTTTCTACATGGTATACAATGTAGCTACAGTACATGTATGCATGTGACAGGAAATACATTATAGCTCACTCAATCTAGAATGATTTAACCCATTCCAGAAAATTCTGGGAAGTGCTGGCTGAGTGAGGCACTGCCCTTGTAGCCCAATGTGATTGGTAGTTAATTTTGGCAATGATGTTATGCACATATTAGGAAGTGAGTCATCCAGGATTCCTGGAATTTGGACTTGCTAGTATGTTCAGGTATGTAGCCCCAGGTTGGAGAAAATTACAGAATGTACTAGAAAGGGGTGAATGGATAGTATATAAGCAGGAGAAATTCTGGGGTAGGCAGAGTACCCAACACCTCTGCTCTGAGAGTTACGTCACTTCTGGCTCTGAAGCGACTTGTTATAGTCAGTCCTGTGTTACCTGCTGACCTGCTATACAAATTGTGTTTGTGGAGATAAGGCCTGGAAGACATTTTGCCTGCAGAGAATTAATTTGCCTACGTTGGAGATAGACTCCATATTTTAGTGTCAACGGACATTATTACGGCAAAGCTGTGACGGGCTGGATTCCTCGTTGGACATTCTAAAGTGAATCATCATTCAACGCCTCAACTGAACGTGATCGTCATAACGTTTGGATTCTACACGTTTTGCTGTGGACACATAACTTGGATTTTACCCCGGATCTATACCTTGGACTATCGTAACCTGCACCTCTGGATTTACGTCGAAGGTATTATTCATCGGTGCATCGTGGATCATTCCTTTGTGCATCGAGCATCGTATCTGGACACTTCAAGGACCATGTCATTTAATTGGCTGTAATGTATGTAAGTGATTCTATTACTGATTTGTAACTGTTTCTATTGATCATTATTGTACTGATGTGAGAACCGATTACGAGTCTGTACCCACAATATCACTGTTAATAAACCGCCTGAACATTAGTTAATTGTTTCTTTTGTGCGATCATTCTCAGAGTGATTTTGGTCGTAACACACATCAAGTACATGTCATTTAATTTATTTTTTTTTTCTCAACAAGATTGGACCCTATTTAACCAAGTGACAGTTATCATTGATTGTGAAATCAATGATAACTCTAATCCACTTATAATCCATTCAACTAAAAGTTCTGGTTTCAAAAAGAGACTGAGAACTGATTTGAAGTTAATTGACTTATCCACTTATGACTGATTTGGGAGAGGTATCATTGATTTCTGGGACTTTAATCAATTTGATAAAATGGGGCACTGATGAGTCCTTGTGACTCTGTGGATAAAACAATCTTGAGGCTTCTGGTTCAAGTCCACCAGCAGAAGTGGTAGTGTATAAAAATCAAGCTATATCATTCCCATAAGGTCAATTCCTCCTACGCTTAGCAGCCCCTTGAGTTTTACAGGGAAAGTATGTTGCCCAGATGTAGGAAATATTATTCCATGAGTTCAATTCCCTAACTTTCAGATTACTGCACTAACAATTAATGGCAGAATATCTAGGTTTTATCTAGACTTTCGTTGTATTTTGCTAATGGTGGAATCTGATATTAAAGCATATCTGTCAAATTTTGCACAAGAAATAATATCGATACTGAAATAACATATAATTATGATGGGAACAATGTCTTTACAAAGCACTATCAAATTGCCTCAAGGCAATGTA
Organism: Diadema setosum; assembly: GCA_033980235.1. Lineage (NCBI taxonomy): Eukaryota > Metazoa > Echinodermata > Echinoidea > Diadematoida > Diadematidae > Diadema > Diadema setosum. The sequence continues at coordinate 18,516,324 of CM067080.1, forward strand.
GTTAGGCATGATGGACCGACAGTAAAAGAAGCCCAAACCCCAGACCTCATGTACACCTCAACATAGAGGCATACCATGTAACTGATATAATTACAGATCTATGGAAAAATGAGAGGGAGAGACAGACGGAAAGAAAAAACATCACAGTAAAAAAGGGATCACTTCATTTAGTCCATGGGCCAAGACCCGAAAAATGGGTTATTGGTACCACCTGACGAGGCAAAACCTTTTTGGTGTCATTTTGTTTGTCGGACATAGATATGCTTATCAAGCTATGATAGCATTTCCAAATGAGTAGCTTAGTCATAATAAATGAATTTTTAACCAATTTGGTCTCGTTTTTATATCCCTATACTTCTGAATCGAAACTAAACCGCTATACAAAGAAGAGCACTGCCTTCTGTATGTCCACAGGTGTTCTGTTGTAAACGCGGTGCGCTTAGTCTTTATTCAAGGCAGCGAAGGGAATATCCAAAGGGTTATGATGTCCACAGCTGTCACGCGGTGCGCTTAGTCTTTATCTAGACCAATGTACCGTTATCATATCTAAAGTTCCTAATAAAAGGGATTATCTATACTCTTTTCATACCACCCGCGCAACAAATACATCAGTTTTAAACAAAAATCACTCTATTCATTTACAACATTATTTATTATAATGTATTGTAGTGTACCGGTACATTGTTTTTGCATTATCTTTCATTGTTGGATGGAAATAAAGCGACATTGGCGTGGTATTAGCGTTTTTACTGTAGCGTTTTCACTGGAAAATGATGAATAATAGTAAAATACGGTAAAATTCACGAGGAATTGCTTTTTTGATGTTGTTGTTTTTAGATAAAGGGATATACACTGTATTATAAGCTTTGGATATTCCCTTCGCCGTCTTGAATATTAGACTAAAGGCTGTGGACATCATAACCCTTGGATATTCCCTTCGCTGCCTTGAATAAAGACTAAGCGCACCGCGTTTACAACAGAACACCTGTAAACATACAGAAGACAGTGCTCTTCTTTGTATAGCGGTTGGTCTCGATTCAGAAGTATAGGGATATAACAACGAGACCAAATTGGTTTAAAATTCATTTGTTATGACTAAGCTACTCATTTGGAAATGCTATCATAGCTTGATAAGCATATCTATGCCCGACAAACAAAATGACACCAAAAATGTATTGCCACCTCAGGTGTTACCAATATCTGGCCTGGCCCATGGACTAATTAGTACCTTCCATTAAACTAATAGATAAATATAAATGAAATAATAAATGAATATATGAATAAATTAATACTGGCTTGATGTGTCATTGGAATGAGCCAAGCATGCAAGGTAGTTTGTACCTCATGGCTAAAAGACTTCATCGGTGAAATCTACCAGGATGAAGGGATTGTGACTTACCCATTGCCCAGTTCATTCCTCTTCCCTGCTTGCTCAAGACTACATTGGTATCTCTGACAGGTAATCTGGGCACAATGGGGAATATGAAAATTATGAGGTTTTGTTCAGGTTGTGTAATCACCTTCCTTTACTTCACAATGAATTTCTATTCATGAGGTAATTTTTAGAAATGTTTGTTATGACCTGGTAGAATAATAATGATAATAATAATAATAATAATAATAATAATAATAATAATAACAACAACAACAACAACAACAATAACAATGATAATAATAATAATAATAATAATAACAATAATAATAATAATAATAATAATAATAATAATAATAATTAAAATAATAATAATAATAATAATTAAAATAATAATAATAATAATAATAATAATAATAATAATTAAAATAATAATAATAATAACAACAGCAACAACAACAAAGGATTATAGTTCACACTGCACTCATCTCAAAACACTATTTCTCTAAGCTGGTAACCTAAGCCCTAAAAACTGAACACGCACCATGGTAATCTCTGGATATTCTTATTCTCTCAAGTAAACTTGAAACTAAAATGCCAAATAGTAGTAATGGTAATGTTCGTATGTATACTCAAGATGAGATGCTCTAATTAATAACATGTGATCACATTATGATAATCAAAAACAAAATCCAACTAGAAATGTCGCTTTGGCGACTGGTATGCCTCCGCCATAATGCATGATTTTCCGAATAGGTCTAGATAGTACATGTGGACAATGTGTGATTACATTTTCACAAAATTGGCAAAATATTGAAATGACAAGTTTGTCACAAATGTGTTGAATGTTCACCTTCCTTGACCTAGGTTTAATTGGATGAATAGGAGAGCATGTATCTAGGGATTTAAGGACTTGAACTCGACTTTGACCCATTCATACATTTAGGCACTGAGTAATTTTCAAGGTACAGGTGTGGAGAAAAAGTGCAATTTCTGAATTGAATAGTAAATTGTTACCATTTTCATCTGGCCCTTGACCCTAAAATTCATAAGATAATCACTTTCAGGTAGAACATGCATAATATGTACTAAGTTTCAAGATAATTTGAGCCACTTCCGAGATATGGAGGAAAAAGTTACATGTAGTTCAGCACTTTCACTTGATCTTTGACCTTTTGACCTTTGAGGCAAAAAAAGAAGAAAAAAAAAAACTTTCCAGAGAATTTCTATTAGGTTACACATGTATGCATACACCAAGTGTAAAAAAAAAATAATAACCCTGCTGGCATTGCATGATAGGAGGGAAATAGTAAAATTTTGAAGTGTTGCACTTGACCTTTGACCCCTGACCTTTGACCCCATGAACCCTACATTCTCTAGATAATCACTTCCAGTCAGTATATGTATATACTATGTTCCATGAAGATACCTTTAACAATTTTCCAAGGTATGGAGAAAAAAAAAGAAGTTTTAATATTTTTACTTGACCTTTTGACCTTTGACCTTTGACCTCATGACCCAAACTTTCATCAGAGAATCTTAATTGGGTAATACATGTATACACTAAGTTTCAAGAAAATATCTTCAGGCATTCAATAGATATGGTGGAAATAGTGAAATTTTATGTATTTGACCCTGACCTTTTGACCTTTGACCTTTGACCTCATGACCCAAACTTTCACCAGAGAATCTTAATTGGGTAATACATGTATACACTAAGTTTCAAGAAAATATCTTCAGGCATTCAATAGATATGGTGGAAATAGTGAAATTTTATGTATTTGACCTTGACCTTTTGACCTTTGACCTTGAGCATGTGCACCCAAAAGTTGATAGGCACAACTTCACCCCCTAATACACATACATGCCAAGTTTCATTAGGATACCTCAACAGGTTTTGATAGTTACCTTGTCCACAAAATTCATTACGGACGGACGGAAGGACGGACGGACGGACGGACGGAAGGACGGACGGACGGACGGACGGACGGACGGACAGACGGACAACCCGAAAACATAATGCCTCCGGCACCACTTCGTGGCGGAGGCATAATGAAAAATATACTGAAATTTTCAGCATGTCTCTGTTCATTCAATGAGGATGCAAAAACAACCATAAATTCTTAGTTGCTAACCTACTGGAGACAGGTAGGATTTTGATATAATCCATCAAGCTCAAGAAACCACAGAATTGTGGTTTGGCACTTTATCTTTTTAATATAATTTTTACTCTTCACTGCTAATGTTATCACATATTGTAAGAGGAACAAAAATAATTTGAATTGTATGTTGTTATGTTGTTTGTATATGATCATTTGTTTAGTTGCAAAATCAAAAAAAAAAAAAAAATAGCATAAATTGCTACAGTTAAAAATTATTCTCAAATTTGCAACATATTGAGATGATCAAAGTTCCCATTTTCTTTTTGTGCAATATCTAAACAGTTCCATCCAGTCTTTCTCGATGTCAGATATGCATTGAAATTCACATGCAAAAAATTAAAGAACAAGATTAGTCACAATTTTGACCAAAATATCCCCATGGACATGATGGTTTAACATTCTCCATGACAACCCCTCCCCCCCCCCCCCCCCCCCATTTAATTAACACTTTTTGTGCGATGCCAAGACCTCTGGACAGTGTGTTAACCCTATTCTAACTGGGCTATTTGAGACCAAGTTTTTACTGAGGGGGGGTCAATTTGACCCCCCCTTCAGATCTCGGCCACCGATCGCGCGATCGCCGCAAAATTTTGCCTGTACATAGAGCTGGATGTCAACTACAAGATTACATGGTCATACAATAGCAAAATGTTGATTTCATATTTTTTAATAAATTAATTATGCAAATTAATGCATGAAATCATATTTTCACCTATAACTCCATCAAAAAGACTGAAGGATTATTAAATTTTTGTGTCAGAGTTCCTCAAGACACATCAAACAATTTTCTTGTACAAAAATAGCGCAATCAAAATAATTTTCTTTTGTTTTTTATTGTTTTGTTATTTTCTTATGTATTTTATTGTTTTTTAATATTTTGTTTTCTTTTTTTTTTTTGCCAAAATTTGTTGGAGGCACTTTTTCAAGCTTATCTACATTAGAATTGATTTATTTCAATGGTTAAAAGTTGAAATAATCTAATTTATATCAATTAAACAAAAAAACACAGTTTGCATTGGATTTGCACACGAAATCATGAATTTGAGCGGTTTTCGGGTTGGCATGCATATGCAAAACATTGCATAACTTCAGAACGGTGTCCCCGTACGTCGCAAATTTGGTCTCAAAATATGCGGGAGACTTCAATGAAAAAAGTCATGAAACGATGCAGCAAAATCTTTGCGCGTTGCGGAATAGTGGGGCGAAACGTTGAGGGGGGGGTCAATTTGACCCCCCAGTTAGAATAGGGTTAAAGGGGCATTCCAGACGATTTTCATAATTTCACATGATGTAGTACATAATCGACACCTACATGTATAGATTCGTGGAATTTATGGTTTTCCTTGAGCAGAAAAACTAATAAACTGAAAATCTTCAACAAATTACACTGAACAGTGTTGATGACATCAGAGCCTCACATATTTCAGAAATGTAGCAGTGTAATTCCATTACAATACCGCCTGCTTAACAAGTTTGACTGTGAAGAATCTATGCATGCCTTATCGTTTTGTTCTGCTTCCTTGAGCCCCAACTCATGCATTATTATGGCAAGGCTGCCATGTCATCATCCTTGTTCATTACATTTTGTTATACATTTTGAAAATATTCTCATTCCTCATCCAAGTCACTATCAATTCTGAAACTCCGCACTCAGTTTAACTAATTTACAGTTGTTCAAATGTATGAGTCTGAAAATCATCTGGAGGTTCCCTTTAAACTTTTGTGTGTGTGTTAAACAGCACTCCTCGAAGCCCACAAAGGATCAAGTAAAGGAGTAGCTCTGGGCAGGTTGACATCATGATCATTCCATTCACTCACATTTTGCTGTTTCTCACGAGGGATGTAATAACCTTCTTCTCGGTGTCCACATGGATGGATGGGAGCTTGTTGTCTCTCCTGCATAATGTTCTCCTGAAGATAAAACACAGACATACTCCACCTGATGGTCTGATGTATATCACACTTTGAGCTATGGACCTTTTTACATGCTTGAATGTAAACAATGTTACACAACAACAACAAAACAGCCCTTTCAGATCGTTATAAAATAATATCTCTTGTAATGGTGTTTGAAATCTTGATTTGAGTTTTGGAGGTATAAGCTTCTTTTGCCTGACAATCATACTCACAAAGCATGTGATACAGCGCAGTGAAAGCAGATCAAATATAATGCTTCGCACAGTCTGTGGGCGGAAGTAACTGTAGTGTTAAGCTTACAATGTACATGTAAGCTCTGTGTCCTTTGTGCATACAATGAATTGAGCAAATCAAGATTTGAAAACACCTCGTGACCTTTATTTGCAGATTGAGATTCTCAAATTGTGATGACAATAAATTGCCTTCAGGCACACAAGATATGGTAAGATTGGTGTCTTGGTCACAATCACTATTGTTCTAAATACTGGGAGGGGTGCATTCTCCTTCGTGTGGTTTGCCCTGTTCTCAAGTCATGCAATCAAGCCGACTGGCTGACGTACACATTCTATTTACACTAGTCCAGGGCAGGTCCACACCAAGGTCAGCTTGACTTTTAAATGATGGAGTGAACTCAAGACATGCAGAATGGCTTACTGACATTTGGGCATACACTGTAGATAATAAGGAAGGTGTGACATTTCAAAGCTATACCTTTTTTTGACAAGAAAGTGATAATGGTCGCAATATATGCACATGAAATAATTTATCAACACTGAACACTCCGATTGCTTTGTGTACACACACACACAAAATACAAACAATCCTACTTATCTATGTTTTGTTGAGTAAAATAAGTACAACACTTCCCTACCTCCCCCCTTCCAAAAAAAAAAAGTGTTGTTGCTAGGTTATCACACCACTAAATCAAAGACAAAAACTGATGTCAAATTGATGGTTGCATTAACAACTAGAAAAGCGCTCTGAGAGCGCAGACCTCCACAAAGCAGCTACTTTCTGTGCACTGATGATCTTGCTCTTCTATAGGGATCAGTGATTTAATACACCCATACCTATATGCATGCTGATAAATCGTCCCATTTCCCAGAAGCCTTTGTTACGTCATAAACTCTCAGCTGCACGGCGTGCCTCGCCCAAGCAGAAACTAGAGCATGCACTTTAGTGTACGTATGAAAACCTCAAAAATGCGCAGCTTGAACTCCCAAGTTCATTGACCCTACCTGCCAAAATGTAGAAAATCCTTCAAAAAATCCATAAAAATTTCCGGATCACTACCAAAATTTAAACATCTGTTCCTTGTGTCATTCTAAACCTTCCCTGCATGTTTCATCCAAGTCCGTGCACAACTTTTTGAGTTATTTTGCACACAAACAAACCAACGGTAATGAAACCATAACCTCGATCCTCCCTTGGCGGAGGTAATGAAACATGTAACGTGCATTAGCACTGTTTGTCTACCAATTCTAAAAAGTTGGCATTATCCTGAAATAGGTCCCCACTCGATCCCCATCACCATTCATTTTGTCATAGCCGGTGACTGCTATTCACCTCCATAGTTAGCCCGACCAGACGCTGTTAATACGCTACGCTACGTATGTACAGCGGCGACTGGGCTGTGTATAGTTTAATACTCCATAGTATACTTTGCACATAGTGAAGACGCACACGCAGAACAAGAGGGGACCGATATGACGATTTAGCCAAAAACTAATGCACTACATACCAGCACCACTTATGACAACTGATGACTTACTTAGCTTCTTCATCTCTCAAAACTGTCTGCCAGAACTGCTGACCGAGTTGGTTCCCACACTGACCAATGTGAAGAAAGACAGTAGACATCATACAAAGATTGACCTCACTTTCTGTGTAAAGAGCAGTAATATGAACACATTATTAGTTCATTACATCATTGCACAATTGTTCATTGTTCAATAATACATTTGGTATATTCAAAAAAGACAAAAGAAAAAAATATTTGCTGTTGTTGTTACAACTTTTGTTGCAGCGTAAACAGGCCCTCGCCTCAGTCAACATCACAAATCCTGCATTGACTTCATCCCATGGCTGGATGGCATCCACAGTTCCATTAACCCTGGGTCGCTGCGGTTACAGAGCTTTCCATCAACAAGGTCTAGACTACATACAATTAACAATCAACTTAGATTCTTAATTAAATTACAATTAAATTTAACCATCTCATCTGGCTAGTCTCCAACGATTTTGTTAGTATGACCAAGCGTTGTGGGACCAGACGCGTACATGGAGTCACTCTGAAGGGGAAATCCAACGATTTAGCAGGTTAATTCTCACGCCGTTTTCAGAGTACATGTTTGTTGTCTAGTAGTATCTATATGAGGAGTTTATATCAAGTCTTTGAGGTAAAGGGTGCATATTCTATGTAAAATAGGTAAGTTTTCACGCGTGAACTTAAGTGTCCGGAAACACAACCCCCCATATCAGGGGTGTATCCAGGATTTTTTCTGGGGGGGTCGTAATCAAAATTTTTGGACCTTTACCTTTGCGAGGGAGCGGAGCGACCGAGCGGGGGGAGGGTGTGGGAGGGGGGTGTCCCCCCTCCCACGGTAGGGAGTTTTTGAATTTTATATTTTAAAATGGGGCCATTTGGTGCATACATACAAAAGTGACTTTTTCGGCATGGCAGTGCGGCTTAGAAATAAGGTATGGCATATTAAAACTAAGTTACGAAATTTACGAGGTTTTTGACAATTTGCTGGAACACCACCTGGTCACTTTTTTTCCTGTTGTATATAGGGTAAAAACCCCTCAAAAAACAAAAATGTCTTTTACAAAAAGTGGACCTTTTGAAAATTTGGGGGGGTCGTATGACCCTCCCGACCCCCCCTTGCATACACCCATGCATATATATATATATATATCATGGCATCTGATTTAAATACATATGCCTAGGGGCCTAAATCGTTACAGGTGAAATACAGATTAGATAGACCTATAGATGTTCTAACAGTTACAGCTCGTTATTCCGAAGGTTCGTTATTCCGAAGGCTCTTTATTCCTAAGATTCGTTATTCTGAATTTTTCGGATTAACGAACGTCTAACGTTAGGTATAGGCCCCTAATATTAGGGAATTTGCGTGTTTCGGATTAACGACCCTTCGGAACAACGAACCTTCGGACAGCACCTGGGGGGTGTTTCACAAAGCCGTTCTTAAAGTTAAGGACTTAAAAGCGACTGGTGACCAGTTCTTGTGCTGCCGAATTAATGAGATTCTGGTAAGTTAGCACACAAGAACTGGTCACCAGTCGCACTTAAGTCCTTCTTAACTTTAAGAACGGCTTTGTGAAACACCCCCCCCCCCCGATATATTAGACATGTGCCATCGTGTGTAACTCCACCTGATTACAACAGGGCTGCCAACATTGGAAACTAGTTGCGCTGATGAGAGCGAGACTCCCCGAATATATAGGCTAATGCTGTAATTTTGGAGTCAAAATGAGTGAGATCAACTAAAAATGCATGCAAATGAAATAAAGTTTTACTTTTAGAGTGAGAAAGGACCAAAATGAGCTCGTGGCTGCGCCCCGCCCAGTGCCACAAATTGTCTGCTGCCCTCAACGAACCCGAATCGGTCAATACACATGTTTACGTGCGAGTAGTAGACAGGTAGTAGACCCTCTTCGGTTTCTTTGGCATGGTGCACACACACTGCAACAGAAACACGTGGACGCAGCATGCATAATAAACATAGATCTACACCAGAAGCGTACCGGTACCGTGCAACATGGACCTAGGTCCATGATGCGTGCAACGAGCCTAGGGTTTACCACCGGAGTAGGTCGTGTGTTATTCCCGTTGTTCGACCGATCTCGACGTTGTGTTGATCGTTCAGCTGCTGCTGCTTGTTCCGCAAGAAGATTAGCAACCTCGACTCACATCAAGTTAAAGAACAGAAATTAACATGTCCAAACAAGCAATTTTCCCTTGGAAGGATCGTGATGAGTTTTGCCAAATATTTGACGCGCTGTTTTCTTGCGATCCAACGAGACAAAAACAAGCTCTTGAAAGGATACGAGTGTGGGCTGCACGGTGAGTGAGTCGGTACCGTACGTAGTGTGCTATACATCGTAGTGGGCCTATAAATCTACGCACTGTAACTGCGAAACACAGCCCGAACGCCGATCGCGAAGCTTCTTCTTTGCTTGAATTCCTCCAGTCAGTCAGAACTGCCAAAGTTGCAGAGTTGTCTAAAATGTGAGGTCTATGAATGAATAGTAACAAGGTCACAGGATAACAACAGGATAACAATTAAATTAATGGTAGGGGCCTACTAGAATTTCTATAGTATACCATGATTAGCCCGACCAGACATTGTTACGCTATGCGAAAACAGCGTCTGACGAGCACGGCATGCAGCCTCGAAGTGAGGAACCTCAACACAGCTACAAAACTTAGGAACATGTATACTTTTCTCCTTTAAAGGGAAGATAAACCCCAAGAACAATGTGGATTGAGTGAAAGCAGCAACATTAGTAGAACACATCAGTGAAAGTTTGAAGAAAATCGGACAATCGATGCAAAAGTTATGAATTTTTAAAGTTTTGGTTTTGGAACCGCTGGATGAGGAGACTACTAGAGGTTATGACATATGAGTGGACTACAATAGGCGGGGGCGGAGTGACGTCACTTCCGCATAGCGACGAACTCGCTGCCCTTAGTGCGATGAAAACAATAGCTGTCAAACGAGCGTGTCATACAATACGCGAATTGCAATATATGGGACCGTTCATTAGCACACATAAACGGGAGTTTACGTGGATCTACAGTGGAGCTGTCAGTTCACGCTGTGTTACTACTGTCGCGTTTAATGATGTTCATTTCACTTTTATTTACCGCTGAATCTAGTTCAGTTAAAATATGCTTTCATAGATTATAAGATGTCTTTCGATTACTGTGATAAACTTTCACGGGAAGCAAAGGAGAGATACGAGACTAAACTGTCCTCCATCGGCCTTGCAGTTTGTCCCTACCGTGTACCTAACTATACACAGCCCAGTCGCCGCTGTACATACGTATTCGCGTAGCGTATTAACAGCGTCTGGTCGGGCTACCGTGTACCCGCAGACTCGCGGATCAATGACCCTACGTCGTGGCCAGACATTCAGTTCGCCGATGTGTACATGTACCTAACGAGTACACCTGGTTAGTAGTCGGTTATCATTTACTTCCAGCAATTTGAATTCAGAGCATATCGTCCTTGACTTCACTGGACTCCAGTGGGATCCGTCTTCATTCTCCCGGCTGATATCAGCTAACCACCGGTTCCTTCTTTCTGGACTGCGATCACGTTTTGGAAGTTCAAAGAAAGATCGTTTTTTGTCCAACATTAGACTATGATTATGACAGCCAAACACAACACAACTTCGAGGCATTGTGAGGATGTGAAACAAACGATGAAATGATGTACGAATCTGCAGTAAAAATGTCAGAAAGCTGTGCAAAAATAACCGATAATAGCACACTAGCGTATACCGTTCATTCAGTGCAGTGCATTATGCATGTACCGTGCGTGTATTATGCATGCGATGCATTGCTGAGCGCTGCACTAAGGTACGGTCGCTACGCATTTGTTTTCATCGGCCGGGTCGGTTACTAGGGCTCCATGTTGAAAATGCCCGGATGTCCGCCCCCGCCTATATCAAGAAAATATAAAGAAAATACTACAAAAATCCATTTTTCATGAAAATTACAAATTCCATCAACTTGATATTGACATATGTTAAGGGTAGCAATTATTCCCCCTGCTTTCTGAAAGCGGTTGGTCCACTACTCTTTCATAATTCTAGAAAAGTGAATTTTTGTTGAATATCCTTTATATTTTCTTTGTATTGTTGTCCACTCATACGTCATATCCTCTAGTAGTCTCCTCATCCAGCGGTTCTGACACCAAAACTTTAAAAATTCATAACTTTTGCATCGATTGTCCGATTTTTCTCAAACCTTCACTGATGTGTTCTACTAATGTTGCTGCTTTCACTCAATCCACATTGCTCTTTGGGTTTACCTTCCCTTTAAACAGAATACTTTACTCACGTTAAAGTAAGCTGGAACGTGCTTCGGCTTTCGTAGAATATTATAAACGATCGATCAAACAAATTACGAATTCTATGCAATCATACGAACGAGACAAGCGAGACGACACGTCTACTAAGCTACAACATCCTTGAAAAAGATTTTAAGCTAAGGTAGGTAAATTACAAGGTAAAAAATTGGAAATTTAGTGAAAAATTTGTTCGAAATCAAAATTTCTTACCTGCTTCCTTCTCATGTTCAGCGGTTGTCAGGTATGTTTATTCCATGGGCGTATCGGCAAATTTTGCGCTTAGTCCTACGCGTAATATTGCTTGCTATACGCAGTTACGCTATGCGCGACCATTAAGTCCCTGCGCGAGACCTAGTACCCTTACTATATGTTAACTACACGCAGCCGCTTCAGCGGCTGCACGTCTGCCCTCTTGTAGACGTTGTCATTTTCAGCGGTGGGTGTACGTTTCCTTCATGAATATCTTTATCTATTGTAGAAAACTAAAATATAAGGAATCTGCAAAATCGTGAAAGAGGCCCCACCGCAGTGCGCGTGCACCCGTGCGTGCGTTAGCAAGCAAGGGTAGATCCTAGCCCGACCAGACGCCGTGCGCTAGCACAGCGTCTGACAGTGTGTGATATACATATCTACGAAACCCCATACACATATCTACTAAACCCCTCGAACACGGCCACACAACAACTAGTGTTGAAAATTTCTACATTGTTATCACAAATTTTACGAATCACTCACATGAATTGAGATGCTTGGACTATGAGCATAGTATTTCAGTCCATAGTGAGCCCTCACGCAATATACACTGAGCAAAAAGTCCAATCTTAACCCGGAATGCTGTGATCATCGCTGGGCCATTCAAAATAAACCTTTCCCAGCTTTTAACGATGCAAATTGCGCTGCTGAGTTTGTACGCCCTCGAAGTCTGCAGCGCCCTCTTTGCCCTGTGCTGCGCCGACATTTCGAATCATTTCTGCGATTTCTACGATTTCTGCGGCGTACAGGATTAAAAAAGGTGCAATTTTTGGTAAGTTGTAAAATGAGTATATCAATATCAATAGCTGGAAACAATAGCTAAATAGATAAAATTTTCACCTTATATAGTCTTAGTACTGGTAACAAATATGGTGCCGTAAATTCAAAGTCGAGTCCACGCCCCGGAATCCTGAGGTTACGTTGTGTCCACACCGTACAGCCCTGTCGCGACTTACACTTGTGTACAGCGACAGGGCTGTGTATAGTTGGGTAGATCCCATAATATTCCTAGGGTTACGGTTAGGTAGGGTTGTATTTATGGTTAAATTGGCCGTTAAATTAGTCGAGGGACATTAGGGAGTCCTTCCGAGAATAAAAAGTTGAAGACCAATATATGCTGTGGAAATCGGCCCCACCGCTGTACAATGTAGCAATCTCGCGTAAATGCAGTTTGGTGGGGCCGCATTCATGAGTATTATACTGTGGAAGGAAGCCCCACCGCCGTGCTGTACCTACCGATGAACGCCACACGGTGGGGCTGAATTCACGAGTATAAAATAGGCGAGCAACCGTAGTATTAGTACGGACACACAGTGGTGGGGGCTATTTCACGAGTATGCCAAGGAATCCCATAGTCTGTGATATTCATTCAATAATCTGTATGCGATTTAAAAAAAAAAAATTATGTCAAAAACCCACCAAAATCTGTGATTAAAATCAGGTCTGTAAGCATCCGTATTGCTGCACTCCTCATCTTCTGTGTGTTATTTGAATGGCAATCACTCTTGTATACTACAATGTAGCGAGTCGGAAAAGTTCATATGACCTAGTCGGGGCGGAAGTGATGACCTTGTCGGAGCGAAGTGACGCAGCAAAGGTCAGATCATGAGAGCAGCACGCGCGGAAATACATGTACGTAGCAGACGTCAAGCTTTACATAACACACAAAACGCACGGGCGTACTTAAAATGTTACCACGGTGCTTCCGGTTGAGTGTTCACGGTAGTTTGTTGATTTTGTGAATCATCGCACAATCTACTCCGAGAAATTAAACAATAAGGTCTGGATACCAACAAAACACCAAATTCAACTCAACCATCAGCAAAATATGATGTAGGTGAGTGGTAAAAATCATCTTACTGTTAAAATCAAACAAAATAAAAGACATTTTATGTGATTTTGCCATCAAAAGCGACGATCGTTTACAACTTTTAAACACTAGTATATGTCAGGCTAGGTGTATGTCGAAAAGAAAGCTCAGATAGGTTATGAAACAGAGGGGGTTTCTCCAGTCAGAGAGGGAGATAGATCTAACACTGGTTAGTGGAGTTGCAGTAAGATCCAAGAAGAGTGAGTCTGGTAAACATGGTAGTTTAAAGCATTGCTGTTGCAGTTTTGGTGAGGTGTGTTTTCCATCACTTTGGCCACTTGGTGAGGGTCTCTGAGGGTTTTGTACTGTGAGCATACACCCACCAGGCCAGGTGTGAGGTGGGTCACTGTTTCATCAGTGCAGCCACAAAGGCATCCTGGGCTTGTTTTGCCTCTTTCTTAAGTTATGGTCATGATGGTGTGAAGGCGAGAGTTTGTTGGGTATACCCAGCTGAGCAGTTGAGCTTTGATGGGTATTGCTGGTCGGACTGCCTTCTGGTGATGTCCCTGTGATGCTCTTCCATGGCACTTCTCACCATCGATTTCCAGGTGTGTGGAGGGGGTGGTGGTGAAGTGACGAGTTCATCGATGGAAGGGAGTTTTTACAAAGTGAGCTTGGTTTTGAGGTCCTTCACAGTGTGACTAGTAGGTACCTGGCAGATGGAATTCATAAGCAATCTCCTTTCGATTCTGTCATGAGGGAGCAGGACTTTTCCAAGGAGTCTGAGAAACTTTTTGTCAGCTTCATCACTGACTGGGGGGAGCTTGGCAAGTATGGAGACCGCCTCATTTCCTGTTCTGTGGGGGAGGCCAAGGATTACTTTGAACAGACTGCACTGCATTCTGGGCTGTGTAGGGAAGGATATTGAGTCACGGTAGTAGAGGGTAGATTCGCGGGTAAATTCCAACTTAAGTACTTAAAATTTCTTCAAATTGAATACTTACAGATTTGGTCCAATTGTTGATAATACTTGCCTTGGTACGTTTTACTCCTCCAGTGGTTCGTTTCTGTAAATATTGGAGACTTTAGATGACCCGGTCAAGAGGAATCTGTGAGAATGACAACATGCTCTGTTCAACGGATTTGAAAACTGTGCGCATGCGCCAACCGGAGTGCAATGTAGCCCTTCCTCAAGGCCTTCTCACTGTATTGCATTGCTTTCTGGGCGAATGAAGAAGTGATATCCCAGGCGAGTGCACAGCATGAGAGTGAAAGGGACTTGTCCAAAGGCGAAAAACATTGTGCCGTTCATGCATATTCATATTGCCAATGCACTATGTGCCTTCGCAAAGATTCTTTCAAAAAACGAAGGGAGGAACGGGGAGAACGGAGATAGACTCATAGAAAAACGTCTTTTCAAGATCGTAGAATCAGTTTCAAAGTGTGCAAGTGAACGGCAAGTATGAATTAGATAAGAGATGTATGTAGAGTATAAAAGTAAGCCTTTTTCTGGTGAAATACGTAACTTACAGAGCCGTGAAAATTTGGAGTTGTCTTCGAACGTTCAGTGACAGCACTCTTTCAACTTTCGGGGTGCTCCCACAGTATAACTGTGTACAAGGAGCGTCCTGTGGTTAGGATTAGCCCAGTGCCGTATATAAAGAGAGTCTAGCCAACTCGGTTTTCGACTCATGAGTTTTAAAGCCTGTGATTGGTCAAAAGTGGTCCCATGATCTTTGAGGAGCCATGTCGTTACCCAAGTGCGCTCATACGCAGTGCCCATTGTTCACAACACCTTATTTGGTAGGTTTTCATTATTATGTCTGAGCGTACACGCTAACCCTGTAACGCATAATACGCTGGGCAACGACATGGCGTCCACTTAACTAGTTGACCAGACTCCCTTTATACGGCACTGGATTAGCCTAACCACAGGGAGCTCCTCAACACAGTTATACTATGGGAGCATCACGTTGGGGCTGGTCGCAGTTAGCCTAATCCCAGTTCTTTTTGGTTTTAATTTATACAATAAGAATGTAGCTCTTAGCTCACCACAAATATGTGAAATAACTTTGGAATATTTAGGGCCTAGGTGTACTTCACAGCACTCGGCTCACAGACAGCTGTCTGTTAATTAGAGACCCCGTTTACAGTGCGAGGCTCGGCCGCGGCTCGGCCACGGCTCGGCCACGGCTCGGCCGCGCCTCGGCCCAGCCCCGCTTCAGTGTAAACGCGCAAAAGGCCAAATGCGAGGGCAGAATTGGCCTCGCATTTGGCCTCGCTCTGGAGGTGGTCTCAGCCTTTTCTCAGCTTTTTTCAGTGTAAACGTAAACTGGGCCAAATGCGCGGCCAATTTTAGTCTGGCTTCCAAACCCTCTGCCTTTACTATTTCGCTGTTCAGGATATTAACCCCCTCAACGTCGAAAACTAGTATAGTTTAAGGTGGTTTTGTCCTGCAAAGGATTTTTGTCCTTCGGCAAAGGCCTTTGCCCGAACGGCGACTTCGTCGCCACAGAATTCAGTTGGCAAAGGGTCTGAAAACCAGACAATACCAAATTGCGTTTGTTTACAAGCAGAGCGCCACTACGACAAAATATTGAAAGGTTTGAATTAAAAGCGCTGGCTCAATGGGTCAGCGAACAAAACGCTAGGCTACAAGAGAGCTCTCTGTGCTAATCTCCTAACCCAAAGTGGCTGTCCGAGCGAGCCACGTGAGCTTCCGAGTGGACACACACACTCAGTGCGCATGCGCATGAAGAGAGGCCAAAAGAGCCACGCGTCTTCTGTCCTCTCTCCTCCAATCACCGCAGCTCGCGGTGACAATATTTGTGTATGATGCGTACACACACACGCACACACACACACACACACACACACGTCTTCTTGCCTCTCTCCTCCAGTCACCGCAGCTCGCGGTGACAATGTTTGTGTATGATGCGTACACACACACGCACATAAACACACGTGTCTCAGTGGCAGCATTGTCCCACACGTTTATGGATATAGCACCGAGTCTGGCATTGCGCAATTGCATGCACAAACTTTGGTCGTTTGGAGTTTACGTACCATTAGGGATGATGATCGGCTGCCTTTAATATGTACCAGTGGCATGTGGTTGTATTGTAGTAGCAACTAACATGGAATGTACTCATTTTTTTTTTTTTTTACAATTTTTTTCTTGTTGTATGGTAACAGGTTTTAAAATGATAATAATGATAAAAAAAATTTTATGGTTCATTTGTAGTAGTTACCCTTGTTGTGTTCTCTCTTTTTTTTTTTTTTTTTTTAATACAGGAATAACAAGCTGCCCATTGCAATCGAAAGCACCAGAGATCTTGTGGATGCACGGCTGGCAGGCCGTCCCGAAACTGTTCAGTCAGAAAGCACACTAGCCATTATCAGGTAATGTTATTATTGGATGCAGACTCTTCTCAACATTTCATGACTTCACATTCTGTGATATATTCTATGCAGTGCTGTATAAACAACACATTGGTTATATTCTTCTTCATCTTCTGCATCTTCTTCTACATCCTCTGATTATGATAATGATTGATAGTACTAACACAACGCTGCACACTGGCACTGGTCCAACATTCCCAGACCAGTAAAAATCACTGTCATGCCAGCAATTTTTCAGGGATTGCTAGATTTACAGGTCCAACATGACAGGTGAAATAACAAAAAATTACATTGTTGGGGTCAGTTGAAAAAAAAAAAAATAGGTACAGGATCATTAAATTTAAGGTTTGAACCAGTAGGGAAAATAGGATAGTGTGCAGCCCTGACTAATAAGTAAATGATAATGCTGAGCAAATTTGTAGCAGTAATAATAGCAGCAGCAATAACTGTAAAAATGATCACTTCTTGTACAATTTACATGGACTGCCATGTTGTCACCTTGATGCACAGTGCTAGCAGAGATTCAAACCCCAAGCATCTTGTAAACAGTCCAGTTTTGACTGTGATAAATGTGATGATTTAATTACAATGTGGTGATGGCCGTTTCACAGACACCACACTTTATGTTGAAATTTGCCAACATTTACAAACAGATCCACCTCTGTGAATTTGTTTGCATATATGTACAGTTATGTGCACCAATATGTTTTCAGGTACTGTATATGCCAAATATTTTGAGAGGCTTTTATTTTTGCGAATTTCACAAGTCAGATTCTATTCACAAATTTGAAAACCTGCGACAATATTAACTCTGTTCTCAATATGAATGTGACGTGCCGTCATGCATTTCTCTGTTCAGTAATGTTCAATCACGAAATTAACCACTGGCAAAATTGTCAGAAAGATCTGATGGTGTTGTGCAAAATATTGTATGCTAATTATGTAGGGTATACAGTAGATCCTCACACTCTCTTTACAGAGAAGAAGAGATTTGTCCTGTTTGTGTGTTTGCTGATATGTGCCTCTATTCATCATTATTTGATGTCTTTATTTCATAGGATGGTGAACATCCATACAGAACCACTGCAGAAGGGTGTAAAATCAAAAGTACATGAGCTGGCAGAAGAGGTTAGTATAATACACAGTCGCCACCTTTAAAGGTACTAGCCCACATTTGCAAACCCACGCAAATCTTCGTAAAATCAAAACTGCATAAAACAGGTCCAATATGACAAGTTATAACAGTAACATACCTCACCTGTCGCTTTGTCTATACCATTCGATAAAAGAGAGAAAATCATCGTTTTAAAATCAATTTGCAAACCGGGTTAACCCGACCCAAAATCGAATTACGAGGGCGGGCTATAGCTACGTACATTGTACATGTAACACGTACGTAGACCGAAGCTAGCGAGCGTTATACGCATGCATACGGATTACGGTGCATTTTCATTTATTTTTATGAAAGTAATGGACTAATTGGAACGAAATTTTGCACAGGTGTTACTGCAATCATACCCAAACTCCATGCTAACTATGAGACCAATTGCTGCAGGTTTACAAAATGTGGGCTAATACCTTTAAGTCTGAACCCAGATAGACTGGATCGCCGTTTGAATATAACAGCACCGTAGCAACTTTTTCAAACCACATCGCTATTATGCCCTCACTTTAGATGAGAATCCTTTTAACTGGACACTTTTTTTTTTCCCACCAGATATTTGTGTAGCTATGAACTTTGTATGATATTTATCTTTTATGTAAGGACAAGTTTTCAGTAAATGGACATGACAAAATTCATCCATGAGAATTAAAGTGCACCCTATAGTCTACGAGCTGAAATTTTAGCATACAGATATTTTTGCGAATTGCTGCTTGGCAGACATTTTCACGTGTTGTTAATTTCGTGGTTGCAAGGGTCTAACTGAACTGATACTTAAACTCTTACAGGCGTTTTTGTTTTCGCGTGTTGTTATTTTTCGCATGTTGTTATTTTCGCGGTTCAAAGGCGATTCGCGAAATTCGCGAAAATAAAACCACCGCGAAAATTTCAGCTCGTACATTACCAGTCATGGAAATGATCATGTGAAGTGAAATTCAGCCGGAGCTTTGGATGTATCAAGAGCAATGCATGTGCATATGAAGTTCACCAGCACACCTTGCACTGTACTTAACAGCCTGCTGTGTAACAGCATGTTACCCCAAAGTCTGGACAGTGGAGCAAATTGTGGAACAACTTCCAGAATTATGATGCATTCAAGATTAATTAATATGTGTATTATGACTGTTTAGTATGTGGAATCAGTCATTGTTTGCTTGTTTTTATGGTTGATAAAATACAGTCAACCTAGCCAACGCATAAGTCAACCTCACACAAGAAGAAATATTGGCTAAGTTGAAGCAAACTTCTACTGAGGATGGATGTAAACATGCTATAGTGTATTTGTATGTTAAAGGCGTAATTTACAATTTGCAGAAGAAACAAAAACCAAGCATTAGTGCTTAGCATTAATCACTTTTCGAACAGGATTGGATGGCCTAATTTTAACAGGATGTACATGTATATCATTTTAAATCTTGGAGATAACACTTTGTAGAAAAGAGGAAATTCATTTTGGCCTACTATTTCTGGGTTTTGAGCTGGGTGGTGACAAAAAGCATTATACTAGATGGCATAAAACCTACTCGTATTGTTTCAAAACTGTGTATGTCCAGGAGTAAACTAAACAGAGTATTCTATCTAATTGTACACTATGCTGTGATTTCAGATCGATATTCCAAAATGGGTCGTGGATATCCGCCATGAGGGTACTCACAACAGAAAACCTGATGCTGCGCGAGTGGAAGGGGCGGTGCGATTTTGCTTAGAATGGCTGAAGGAAAAATTCTGGCTTCCACAAATGAAGGCAATGGAGAATAGCTACACAGAAGGTGACCTGGATAATAACACCAAGAGTGAGTACATGAGGGATCCTTCAATTAATTGGTATTTGTGGATTTGATGTTAGCTCACCTCAGCCAAAGGCTGAAATGCGTCATCTTACGTGCTTTGTCCATCTTCCGTAGACTTGTTAACATTTTTAGTTCCTTCTTGAAAACCCCATGGCAAATTTTCACCAAACTTTGTTGGTATCATCCCTTTAGTAGGTGATAGAATATATAATTGTATGAATGAGCACCATGGCCTAATGGACACCCCAGAAGCACAATGCCCTAAGGGGTGGGGTTTGAGCCAAAGTCCCCAAATTAGGAAATCTCCACAAAGCCTATTCTCAACGGCAAGAAGTGATGAAGGTAAGTTAGTGTTATAAAGTTGGTCAATTCGTGACTGTGATATCGCCAGTATGATACAATGTAGAAATGGACACCATGCCCCCCATTTTATTTGGAAATTGTCCAGTGAGTTTTCATAAGCTTTCCCTAGCCAAGAGCTATTGTGAGTTATATTCCACATACTAAGAATCTTGCTATAGTAGGATTGGTCAAGAGCTAATCACGTGATAAAGCATAGTTGTGCCCATTTCATCACCTGAGAAGAAAAGTTTGTTGCACTCTGTGATGATAGTCATTTTATTTCACTGATCTCATAGTCCACACAGTCCTAAAACATGATAACTTACAATTCTGAGTACGCGCAAAATAAAAATGCGTTGCACTGTGGTCTATCATTTGACCTTGGTCAAGTGATAGTCCACAGTGCAATGCACTTTTATTTCGGTGCCATGCGCAGGGCGCGGAGCAAATTTGTTGTTTTGTCATCTACGCGCATACATGTAAAGTAAACTACATAGCCTAAGCCCTGAGGATACCTAAAGACAGCTAAAACGGTTTCACATTTGGAATAAAATGGGAATATCTAGGACCCTAGATGTGGAATATAAAGCAAATAATCAACTTTTGGTTTCAGGCAGTGAGACAAACTATCACTTCCTTGGCGATCTGAATATGTACACTATCTTTCCTCAGCTGCGCTTCAGAAAGATAGCTTCATCCAGATTGCCTCGGAAGCGATAGTTTGTCCCTTCACCTTCACCAACGTTGATTATTTGCTTACTATTGTGATCACATTTTGTGTAGTACATACAAACTTGTACATATATTACATTGTGGATACCTTTTTGACATTTGAAGATACATTGGGCCCTGAAGGAGGGGCTTGCAACTAAGTCAGTGACATACAATTGTGGGGCATCAAAGACATCATCTTGGAGCTAGGATGAGCATCAAGCCCTCATCCCCACCCACCCCCTCAAAAAAAAAAAAAAAAAAGAGCAATAGTTGACAGCTTGAATTTGTATTGTTTTTTCCCACCTTTTGACATCCACAGAGAAAATCATGGACGCGGTGAAAAGTTACTGTGAAACAAAATATGCAACGGTAGGTACACTGTAGCATTTTTCACAAAACATTTATAAACTTTTTTGTTTTTATCTTATTGTAATTTTGCTCTGTGTTTATGCACCTCGACCACTTTACGGTGGATTTGATACAATCATTATCTAGTAGTATTTCTGTTTTGCCTAAGTTATACTTATGCTGAGAAGACAGTAATTAGCATGTGGTGTTGATGTACTGTATGACTTGCAAGGGCGGATCCAGGAATTTCGTAAAGAGGGGGTGCCTTTACAAAATACAAAAATTAAAGGGAAGTGCATGCACCCCTCCCCCATTCTTTTCTTGCTATTTCTTTTGTTTAAAAAAAAATAATAAAGAGGGGTGCCCCCGATGTGCTCCCCCCTGGATCTGACACTGACTTGTTGTCTCCGCCGAACGAGTTCGAGCAGGGGACTATGAAACGGGCTCCGTACGTGTGTGTGTCCGTGTGTCCGTCCGTCCGTGTGTCCGTCCGTGTGTGCGTCCGTGTGTGATTAAAATCTTCAATTTGCTACTTCTCTGTCATTTATGAGCCAATTTTGATTCTGTTTGCTTTATATGATAGCACTACATGGGAGCTTTGAAACTTCTACACAGAATTTCAGTCGTGACCTTTGACCTTTACCTTTGACCTATATTGTACATTTTGCTACAAAATGCTACACCTTTGCCATTTCTAACCCGATTTCGATTCCGTTTGCTTTATGTGACGGCACTAGGTGAGGGCTTCAAAACTTCTACACAGAATTTTGACCTTTGACTTCTTTGACCTTTGACCTTGATTTTTTGACCTGTATTGTACACTTTGCTACAAAATGCTACTCCTTCGCCATTTCTAACCCGATTTCAATTCCGTTTTCTTTATGTGATGGCACTAGGTGAGGGCTTCAAAACTTCTACACAGAATTTTGACCTTTGACTTCTTTGACCTTTGACCTTGATTTTTGACCTATATTGTACATTGGCTACAAAATGCTACTCCTTCGCCATTTCTAACCCGATTTCGTTTCCGTTTGCTTTATATGATGGCACTAGGTGAGGGCTTCAAAACTTCGACACAGAATTTTGACCTTTGACTTCTTTGACCTTTGACCTTGATTTTTGACCTATATTGTACATTGGCTACAAAATGCTACTAGGTGAGGGCTTCAAAACTTCTACACAGAATTTTGACCTTTGACTTCTTTGAACTTTGACCTTGATTTTTTACCGATATTGTACATTTTGCTACTAAATGCTACTTCCGGCGGGGACATATTTTACGCACCGCGTAATTTCTACTTTTCCTTGTATGTTTTGGTTTTTGTGTGACAAACATGGCAGTTGGATGAATGTGTACAACTGATGATTATGGGAGGATTTGACCATATTTTTTATCTTAATATTTTGATTTGCTCTTTCTGAAATACAATTTATAAGTTAATTCTTAATTGATTCTTGTTCTTCAATGTTAAATTGGCTGTGCCTTTGCTGGAGTGTAGTATGCTCTCTTCAAAGACTTACTTCAGAATCCATGATGCCTAGAGAATGTCTTTAATCTCCAAACTTGAAATATAATTTCTTTCACAGAGTCTTTGAGGTGTTCCTTCTAATGATTTACTCGCCTCCCCTTCTGTTTGCACTTTGTTCATATAACAGGTGCCAAATGGAAAGCCCATGGAGACTGATCCTGAGAAGCCAGAGCAAGTCTTTCAACAGCTGAAGAAGAAACTCAGGCAAACTTCTGCCATGTAAGATTGTTATGTTTGACAATCAGATTTTCTTGATGTGTGAGGTTATAAAGAGTAAGATCATATATGTGACCGTGCTCACAAAACCAACAAAAAGTTGTGTGCATTGATTTTGTTTGAGGAATGAAAATAGGTAAAATGAGTCAACCCAGCCAGTCTTGAGTTTTGTATATTTTCTGAAAGAGCAAGTCTTCTTCTACATTATACTTAAGTCTGCTCTTTCAGAATCTGCTCTAAACTAAAAATCTATGTCTGGCGACTTTTTGTTGGTTTTGTAATGCAGGGTCACATATGAAAGGTTCAGAGAATAGATGTAAGAATGTGAAATATCGGTAATTATAATTTAATTGTCTTTTTTTTTTTTTTTTTTTTACCCAGGGTAGCTAGCCTCTTTAGTGTTTCCACTGCTCTACCAGAGGACCTTGCCATTAAACATAACATTGCCACTTACCAATTTATACACCTGGGTTGATCACAGAGGGACATGATAAGTTAAATTATCTTGTCCAAAGATGTAGGCACTTGAACACATTGAAGGGATTTGAACTTGACCTCCAACTGAAAATCAAAAAGTCTTATTCACTATGCCGCAGTGCCCCCTGTAAGACATAGGAAATGACATACAATTTTGTGGGTACAGCAGATCATGCTCATCACTTGGGATGATGTGTTGTACACAGAAGACTTTATCTATGGGTGCATTCAAGCGCTCTCCTAAAGCATACCGTACTGTACCTTACCCGCGCCAGAGGAACGCTCAAACGCTCCTATAAGTGTACCATACTGTACTGTGCTGAGCCAAAAGTGGGCCACTTCCCGATGTGCTCCAAAAGTGTACAAAAAGTTCGCTGTAAAGCATGCGCGTGTCATGCACATATGTCACAATGCAAGAACATCATTCTCTCTGTTCGGGACAGCTGTAAGTAGTTCAAGCGCCAGGTGGATGACATTCTTCCTACAAAAATGGGGGACATTCTCTAAAAATAATTTGTGAGGTACACTTTCTCAACAGAGCACTGGAACGCTCCAAAACTGGCATATGGTACAGTACACTTTAGTTCAGTTCGCTGTGGTTCGCTTTAGAGCGCTCAAATGCACCCTTTGTGTGTTTTCTCTTTGCCCTTCCACTAGTAAGGTACATTTCATTGTTTCACTATTACCAGATACTTACAAAGTTCAACATTTTGGCAGTTTATTTTGATGGCTTTAATTGAGTAGAATGACACTCGTGTATGAACCTTTTTCTGCAAACATTTACCTTTCTACAGGGAATATCTTGCCTACCTTCTGGTGTCCTCATATGGCTACCTGATACCGAACACGGAACAAAGACAGAAGCTTGGAGTGGTTGATGGTATGTATCAATCATTGATGAGGGTGCTTTTTGACTATCCTTTGAGCTGTGCAGTGGAACTACATTTTCCTCTGTACATGCAAAGTGCACATTTGGCTGGCTGTGTTTTAGTTTCCAGGAGGCATTATGTTTCCGCGTTGTCCGTCCATCCATCCATCCCTACATATTATGTACGTCTTTCTGCCTGTAATCTATTTTGTAGACAGGGCAACTTACGGAGCGCCATTTGAGTTGACAAAGCTGTGCCTATCAACTTTTGTGTGCACATGCACAAGGTCATAGGTCAAGAAAAAAATAATGATTTCCCTCTGTATCTCTGCAATGTCTGAGGGTTTTTCCATGAAACTGAGTGTATACATTTTACATGTATTACAAGATAAAGATTATGTAGGAAAAAAAAAATAGCCATGGAGTCAAAGGTCAGAGGTCAAGTGAAAATGCTAAAATTTCACACTTTTTCCTCCATATCTCTGAAGTGGCTCAAGGTGTCTACATGAAACTTATTATTGTTATCATTATTATGCATGTACCACCAGAGAGAAGTTTTTGTGGGAATTAGGGGTCACAGGGTCTAAGGTCAAGGGTCAAAAGTCAGGTTAAAATGCTGAAATTACAATTATGTTCTCCATACCCTTAATTAAACTAGGTATGTACATTTATCAATGCACAATGATACTGTTGGATATGAGCCATTTGATAAAAGGTCAAGTGTAAATGTTAAAAATATCATATTTCTTCCTGTTTTTTGAAAATAGCTCAAAGAATTGTGAAAATTTGATATTGCCAGTTGGTGACTACATGAAGTAGTGGAATAGGGTCAAAGGGCAAGGGACAGAGGTCGAGTGAAAATGCCCAAATTACTAGTCAGCCATCCAAATGGCACCTGGTTCAAGGATGTACACACTCCACACATTTGAGGTTATGCCAAACTTTCAAACATGTCATTTCAATTTTTTGCCAATTGCGTGAAACCATTGTCTCAGATTGTCAAGATGTACATGTACTATAGACCTATTGGGAGAACCATGTGATATGGTGGAGACAGTACCCATTGCCATTTTTAGCTCACCTGAGCCAAAGGGTCAAGTGAGCTATTGCGATCGCCCTTCGTCCGGCGTCCGGCGTCCGGCGTCCGTCGTGCGTGAACTTTTTACTTTTTCATCTTCTTCTTGAAAACCCCATGACCGATTTTCCTCAAACTTGGCAGGTAGCATCCCTAGGGGGTTAGGAACTCAATTTGTTAAAATGGGCACCATGCCCCACCCAGGGGGCCCCCAGGGGGGCCCAAACCTCCCAAAATTAAGGAATCTGTAAAAATCTTCTTTTCTAGAACCAGAAGTGATAGAGCTAAGTTAATACTATGAGTTAGTTCATTGATGACTGTAGTTTCAAGTTTGTTCATGGCAAAATCAGGGGTGCCCCCCCCCCCCCCCTTGGGACCCAGGGGAGGTGGTGGGGAGGGGTTCTAATGGGGCCTAAATTGTACATTTTCATCTTCTTCTTGAGAACCCCATGACCCATTTTCACCAAACTCGGCAGGTAGCATCCCTAGGGGGTTAGGAACTCAATTTGTTAAAATGGGCACCATGCCCCACCCAGGGGGCCCCCAGGGGGGCCCAAACCCCCAAAATGAAGGAATCTTTAAAAATCTTCTCAAGAATCAGAAGTTATAGAGGTAAGATAATACTATGAGTGAGTAAATTAATGACTGTATTTTCAAGTTTGTTCATAGGAGATCAAGGGGTGCCCCTCTTGGGGGCAGGGGGGGGGGGGGCTGGTTGGGAAGGTCCAAATGACGACCTGAACTGTACATTTTCATCTTCTTCCTGAAAACCTCATGATGTATTTTCGTCAAACTTGGCAGGTAGCATCCCTAGGGGGGTCAGGATCTCAATTTATAAAAATGGGCACATGCCCCACCCAGAGGGCCCCAGGGGGCCCCAATTCCCCCGAATTAAGGAATCTTAAAAACTTTGGGCCCTTATTGTACAGTTTCATCTTCTACTTGAGAATGCCTGGTCAAATTTTGGTAGAGCTGTGAATAATTTAGGTTAGTGACTGCGTGAAAGGTGAACTTGCGATACTCAGGTGAGTGCTAGACCCGCGGGTCTCTTGTTTTTATTATTTTTTTTTCTTTTTGATTTTTTTTGTTTTGTTTTTTTTTTATAATAAGTTATGCTGATATTTAGTACATTGGTGAAACAGTCTTTGGGTGCGTTGGAGTGCTCTCCTAATGTACTGTACCGAGCCAAAAGTGGACCACTTCCCGATGTGCTCCAAAAACATACCAAAAGCTTACCAAAAGTTCTCTGTAAAGCATGCGCGTATCATGCACATTTGTCACAATGCGAAAACATCTTTCTCTTTGTTCAGGACAGCTGTAAGTAATTCAAGTGCCAGGTGGATGACATTCTTGCTACAAAAATGTGTGACCTTTTCTAAAAATAACTAGTGAGGTACGCTTTCTCAACAGAGCGCTTGAACCCTCCAAAACTGACATGGTACAATACCGTACGCTTTAGTTCAGTTCGGTTTGGTTCGCCATAGAGTGCTCGAACGCACCCTTTGTTACAATTTTACAAAATGCATCATAAATGGCTTTTTCAGTTCTGAAAAGGCAAGGGAACAAGATCTTACAACTTGCCATCTCATCTTCTCCGACCCCAGGAGGTCGATTAAACAGGATCTCATGCTGTAAAAGCTGTTACTTTCACAAGTTTTGCAAAACACTGTTAGGCCACAGATTGAACTCTACACAAAAATATTGCCAACAGACATTAGTGTACTTGCGATAACCTCAGTGCCAAATTTGCGAAAAGAACATCTCGCAAATATATATGTATATGAAAATGACATCTTTTACAGTATTTTGCTTTATGATCAGTAGCACTCACTAGGTTCGGGAGCTGTCATTCATATATAAACAATGTATGTGGCCCTCCGTGAATGCGCTTTGTCAATTTAACATTGCTTTCACAGATAACTTCAATGGTGAAAAGGGTATTCCTGGTCCAGTCCTAGCTGTGTGGACACCTGTGCTTTATTACCTCTGCAGCACCATCAACTTGGACTTGGTTCCTGTGCTGGTAAACAGCATTGTGGCGAAGCTTAACACCTTAGCCAAACGCCAAGGACCTGAATCTGAGGATGCCGTGTTCATCAGCTATCTGAAAGGCTGGGCTAAGGAGCTAATCAAAAGAGAGCAGAGCCCAGCAGAAGGTATGTCGGAAAACAAACCAGAACCCTGTTGCACAAAAGTTAAAGGGGAATTGACCCTAAATATACATGGGATTGAGTAAATGCAGCAATATTAGTAGAACACATCAGTGAAAATTTGAGAAAAATCAGACAATCCGTTCAAAAGATAGGAATTTTTGTCTCGCCCACCGGAGGTGAAGGCGAGACTAAGGGATCCAAATGACATCCGTCCGTCGTCCGTCACAAATGTTAAAGTTTACCTGCAAGACTCTCTTATGATGCATAACTTGGCAACTGTTACAGCAATGGCAGCCACACTTGGGCGATAGAAGCACTAAGGGTATCTTCATGTTATGGTGTTGTTGGAGGTCATGTAATGATGTCAAAGGTCATTTGAGGTCATATATTAAAGAGTATGTGCAAGACTCTCTTTTCTATGTTAAAGTTTACCCGCAAGACTCTCTTTTGACAAATAACTTCACATAAGTTGCTTGGATTACAACCTAACTTGGGTCATAGATGCACTGGGGTTACCTTCATGTTATGGTGCTGTTGGAAGTCATAGGATAAGGTCAAAGGTCATTTGAGGTCATACGTTAAAGTTTACTTGCAAGACTCTCTTATCACACGTAACTCGACACATGTTGCTACAATGGCAATCAAACTTGGGTGATGGATGCACTGGGGGTACCTTCATGTAATGGTGCCGTAGGAGGTCACATGATAAGGTCAAAGGTCATTTGAGGTCATACGTTTTAGTTTACTTGCAAGACTCTCTTATCACACGTAACTCAGCACATGTTGCTACAATGGCAATCAAACTTGGGTGATGGTAGATGTCTCTTGGGAAGTTGAAGGTTACCACAAGGTCAAAGGTCACAGACAGGGGTCAACAAACTTTTAGGGCCCAATGTTAAGTTTTTAGGGCGCATTTCGTTTATGGCTCATAACTTTTGATCCCTTTGTCCGTTTGTGACCAAACTTGGAAGATGTCCCTTGGGGAGGTGAAGGTCATCACAAGGTTAAAGGTCACAGACAGGGGTCAACAAACTTTTAGGACCCAATGTTATGTTTTAGGGCGCGTTTTGATTGTGGGTCATAACTTTTGATCCCTATGTCCGTTTGTGACCAAACTTGGACGGTAGATGTCCCTTGGGGAGTTAAAGGTCATCACAAGGTCAAAGGTCATAAGCAGGTCAATTAACTTCTGGGAGTTATAGAAAATATTAATTCCTTGTACGCGAATGGGGGAGACACAATTTGGCACTTGCCTTGTTGAAATTTGGTGACGATAGCGCTGGATCAGAAGACTATTACAGATCATGACATCACATATGTACTATGATATAAAGAAAGTATAAAGAAAATTCCACAAAATATCATTTCATAAGAAAAGTACACATTCCCTAGACTTGTTACTGACATATGTCAAGGGTAATATTGTTCCCCCTGCTTTCTGATTGAGGTAAGTCTAGTGCTCTTTCATTGTGCTAGAAAAGTGACAAATGTTAACTTTTCTTTATATTTTCTTTACTGTAAAAGTGGTTTCTTTCGCGGTGGTTTTATTTTTGCGCTTTTCGCGCTTTGAGGTTGAACCGCGAATTGAACATCAGGCGAAAATGTTTTGAACTCGCAAAGTTGTTACAGCGCTAATTGCGCACATGCACACACCAAGATTCCGCACATTGAGTGTACTGATGGTCAACACACACAGTGATACCGCGCAGTGTAGGTAGGTATACCGCAAGTATGTTATAAAGTAGTACTCGAGAGACATGATTTCAGGTGAGCCTGCATTAAATTTTTATTTTTATTTAATAAATAAAAGAATAATTGGATTATAGTTTGGGTTTTCATGTGCAAAATGTTAATGCTGACCATGAATTCACAGATTTTGCCAACCGTGAATTTAAACACACGCGAAAAAGTCATCACTGGTGGAAACGGCGAAAGTGTCTGTACACGAAAGAAACCACTTTTACAGTATATGGTAGTCCTTACATGATGTCATGATTCGTTTTAGTCTTCTGAGCCAGCGGTCTCATCACCTAAACTTCAAAAATTCATAACTTTTGAACGGATTGTCCAACTTTCCTCAAACTTCCACTGATGTATTCTACTGATATTGCTTCATTCACTCAATCAACTTGTATTTTTGGGATTAATTGCCCTTTAATATCAACCATGAGACAGAAAATCGAACGTAAGTTTCTAACTTTTCAATTCTGATTGGCTGATAGCTGACTTATGTGGGACTTTATAACTTATGTTTGATTGCATCTTTTGTGCGACAGGGACCTGGTATCACCAGTGAACCCTGAAAATTGGTACTGTTTTGTTTACAGAGTGATCTTGCAAGATCTTCCATGTGAAGTGGGTTTCACAGAAATCACCTTGTGGTCCCCCCCCCCCCCCCCAATATTGGTAGTTGAGTAACATAATAGGCATATCAGGGGACTTCTACCACAATTGCACTCAATTTGATTTAGGGTGCTTAGAAAGGTAATGGCTTACTGTTACTGTAAAAGTGGACATTTTTGTGGTGTTGAAATTTTCGCGTATCAGAAACTAGTGCGAAAATAAAAGCACGCGATTGTTTTTGCTTGCCATATGTTCCAGTACTTGATGTCTTGATTCTGTGGAATTTAAAACACACGAAACTCTTCTTACCAGGCAGAGCGCAAAAAAAAAAAAATATTCGCGCGAAAATATCCACTTTTACAGTAATGCCCTGTTTAGTTACTCTGGGCTAAAACTGAAGTGAAAGATGAATCATTTTATATTGCAAGTGTAACATGTTTGCATTATGTGAAGAATTGATTCACTATCTAAAATTAAGGAAATAGATATGTAGGCAACATTTTAAATGGTCAGTAACTTAACTGTTTGGAGATTGGTAGTAACATTCACTTGCAATTCGTCACGCAGGGTGCTCTCAAACAAGTGTTCTTTTATGCATGCAGTGCATGCATGCAGTGGGACATTATGCAGTCAGTTTGTTTGTATTTTCCATTCATGTTCATGGTTTGATATGAAATCTAATGCTACATTTACACCATGTTCCTTGTGGCCACTGCATCCCTGTTTGCCTGAAACGTATTGCGCCCTGGGTAGATGGGATATTCTTCAGTTTTTGTCGAGCTCACCGGAGGTGAGGGGAGACTAAGGGATTGCCCGTCCGTCGTCTGTCCGTAACGCTACAAAAACTTTAATAACTCTTTACTCTGGGCTTCAATTGCAATCAAACTTTGAGGGAAGAGGGGTCATACAAAGTTTCACATTTTATTATAAATGAGGGTCACCTCAAGGTCAAAGCTCACAGGCAGGGGTCAATGAACTTTTAGAGCCCAATGTTAAGTTTTTATGGCGCGTTTCTATTATGGGTCATAACTTTTGATCCATAACTCCATTTGTGACCAAACTTGGATGGTAGATGTCCCTTGGGTACTGAATGGTCACCACAAGGTCAATGGTCACAAGCATGGGTCAACGAACTTTAGGGGCCCAATGTTAAGTTTTTATGGCACATTTCTTTTTTGCCAAAAATTTTTACCCTTTTATATCTCTTTTTATCTGTTATATCTCTTTTTTTTAATCTGTTATATCCCATTCGCGTACGATTTCTTGTATGCGAATGGGCGAGACACATTATGGCACTTGCCTTGTTTTTTCCTCCGTATTCTAGTCTCGTTCGTTCCACTTGTCGTTCTGGTGAACACGTCCTCAGACACCAATACACAATATTTTCCGTCTCTTTTCTGCACAGACCGCCTCCCAAGTTTTGTTACAGTCTATTACGGGCTGTCACGTTTATTGCGTTCACTCCATTTTATTACAGCCTTCAAGGTTTCTTGTTAGCACCTGGGTCCCGTTGCATAAAACTTTTTTAGCAACCTTAAAAAATTCAGGTTGGGATTTGCCCAACCTAAATTTGTTAAGGTTGCTAACCTAAGAATGTAAAATCCGTTGCATAAAAACTCTGGTTGGGAGCTTCCAACCGGAATTTTGTGATTTCAACCGGAAAAAAATCCTGTTGGAGTTTTATGCAACGGGCCCTTGGACTGCTGTCCCAAATTTTTTGAAAGTTTAAAAATCTGACATGGCATCCGCAGAAATCAAGGCCTGTCACGTTTGCTCATCTTGTCCCCCCATGTTGTCTCATGTCCATCCCGCTTTGTCCATGATGGCCTAAAACGTGACTGCCATGGCCACCGGGAACATGGTGTAAACGTAGCTTATGCAGTAAGATGAAACTGTCGTAACACAACCTGGAAACTCTACAGGTGTTCAAAGAATATTTAAAACTCTTCTTCTTCTTTTTTCATACTGCATCTGCAAGTTCTTGGAGCTAGAATTCATAAAAATGCCATTGAAAAAAAGAATGTGTGTCCAGAGATCCTGCAAATGAGAGCTGTTACTATAAATGTTGCAAAATTGCAAACACTCACCATATGAACTCACAGAATTTGTTTTATATGCTCCTCTTTGATGTACGATGGAGGCATTTTGCTTGTAGGTTTGTTTATTGGGTGATAATTTTTGTATTCACAATGCTTTATCTTCCTCCCGTACATCTATAGAAAACGACGGTCCAGAGAAAAGAGGAGAGAAATTCAGAAGGGGGAAGCGACTGTGGAAGACTGCAGTTAAGACCTGTCTTCAACGTCCTCATGAGCAGACAGAGGCTATTTTC
Organism: Diadema setosum; assembly: GCA_033980235.1. Classification (NCBI taxonomy): domain Eukaryota; kingdom Metazoa; phylum Echinodermata; class Echinoidea; order Diadematoida; family Diadematidae; genus Diadema; species Diadema setosum. The sequence goes on from CM067080.1 coordinate 18,548,689, forward strand.
AAAAGGTAATTTGAGCTACTCACAGGTAAATCAAGCAGATTTTGTTGTATGTTGCGAATAGTTTAGCAATCTTGTTAAGCAAGATTTTTTTCTTTTTTTAGCTCACCTGAGCCAAAGGCTCATGTGAGCTATTGCGATCGTTCTTTGTCCTGAGTCCATCGTGCGACGTCCGTCGTGCGTCGTGCGTAAACTTTTTACATTGTTTATCTTCTTCTTGAAAACCCCAAGACCGATTTTCATCAAACTTATCAGGTAGCATCCCTAGGGGGTTAGGATCTCAATTTGTTAAAATGGGCACCATGCCCCAGCCAGGGGGCCCCCAGGACCCCCCCCCCCCCAAATTACGGAATCTTTAAAAATCTTCTTCTCTAGAACCAGAAGTGATAGAGCTAAGTTAATAGTATGAGTTAATACATTGATGACTGTAGTTTCAAGTTTGTTCATGGCGGAATCAGGGGTGCCCCCCTTGGGACCCAGGGGAGGGGTCCTAATGGGGCCTAAATTGTACATTTTCATCTTCTTCTCGAGAACCCCATGACCCATTTTCACCAAACTTGGCAGGTAGCATCCCTAGGGGTTAGGATATCAATTTTTTTAAATGGGCACCATGCCCCACCCAGGGAGCCTCCAGTGGGGCCCAAACCCCCCAAAATGAAGGTATCTTCAAAAAATTTCTTCTCTAGCACAAGAAGTGATAGAGCTAAGTTAAAACTATGAGGTAGTACATTGATGTATGTAGTTTCAAGTTTGTTCATAGCAGATCCAGGGGTGCCCCCCTCCCCCTTGTTGGGGGGGGGGGTCCAAATTGGGGCGTAAATTGTACATTTTTATCTTCTTCTTGAAAACTTCACGATGGATGTTCACCAAACTTGGCAGGTAGCATCCCTAGGGGGTTTGGATCTCAAAATGGGTTAAAATGGGCACCATGCTCCACCCAGGGGGCCCCCCAATTCCCCCAAATTAAGGAATCTTAAAAAAACAAGAAGTGTTCTTCTGTAGAACCAGAAGTGATAGAGCTAAAATTGATACTATGGGGGGAGGGGGGGGGGGTGTCCGAATTTGAGCCCTAATTGTACATTTTCATCTTCTACTTAAGAATGCCTGGTCAAATTCTGGTAGAGCTGTGTGTGATTTAGATGAGTGACTTGTGAAAAGTGAACTTGCGATACTCAGGTGAGCGCTAGACCCACAGGTCTCTTGTTTAACAGTTCGACCTCAATTATCCGGCCAAGTCGGGACCGGCGTTCATTCGGATAAGCGAATTGGCCGGATATGGGAGACACAATGTTAATGTATATAGCTGCCATCCAAGCTGCCGTCCCAGTGCACTGGCATCTAGGCAGGTAGCATACCCCGCAACGGTGGTGTAATCTATGCTAGCCTGCGCAAAATTGTAGTCCCTTCTTCACAAAAATAAAGTATATCTTTATGTGAAAATCATACATGTTTTACCTCATGAGATATTGAGAAACCTATCATGCACATCTTATGAAATTAGTGAAATAGATCCATGAAAGTCACTGTTTTTTCTCAATTTTTGGATGAAAATAAAAAACATGTGCGGATAATAGAGATTTCCGGATAAAAGGAGGCTGGATAATCGAGGTGGAACTGTATTCTAAAACACAAAATGCAGATGTTAGTGTTATGCAACACTCGACATCAAAATGCATTTTACTCCAATATACCTGATTGTAGGCCTTCAAAACTTATATCTGTAAAAAGGTAAACAAAATGATTAAGACTGAGCTGTTCAGCACTTGAGACCTCTTCAAACTTTACAGCTGAGATGGACAGGAGTGCATATTACATCTACTTTTGCTTTTCATGCAGCCTCTTACCACTGGCAACCGACTCCTGTGTCAACGGCTCTGGCCAGGAGCTTGTGAACCTCTTTACCCTCATGGCCAGGGGACCAAATGGATCTACCCAACTGCAGAACAGTGCCAACAGGATTGACATTGAGAGGCTTTTGGAGGCCAGGGGTCCCACCTACCCCAACGGACAAAGCGCTGAGCCACCGATGCTGGAGGAAGAGAGAGACTTAAAGCCTTGGAGCGTCAGTACAGGTGAGAGAAATGCCTGACCCTTTTGCTGTAGAGGAGAAACTGGGGTCTGTTTCATGAAGTCATCACATAAAAGTCTTGACATACATATAAATCTCGCAATGCCTGAGTTGCTCATGTGTAGCTTTGAGAGACTTTCAAAGAGAAGTAAAATGCATTTCATGAAGTCTTTCATAAGTGAGTCTCGGGAGCAAAAAGTTTATCTTGAGACTTTCATGAAACTGACCCGGGGCATCTTTTCATGAAAGTTGGCAGCCCAGACTGTACGCCCTGACAAGATGTCAGTCTCTGGCACTCACTATAGTAACAGTCAGTGACCAGAGCTTCTCAGCCAATCAAAACCAAGAATTTGACTGAAATTGTCAGAGACTGATTACTTGTCAGAGCTGACAACTTTCATGAAACAGTGCCCAGGCCTCCTTCCCCAGCCCTTATAAACTTTTTTATCTGCAATTGTTTTCCCCAAACGTGCCTTGTTTTCAGTAAAAGTTTTCATGACTGATGCCTGTGCTCGTTAACACCCTGGGCTTATATTAGAGCCGTATGATATGATGTTACACCTGTCATTGTAAACTGTGTCACCTATAGAGATTTGGAAATACAATTGTCACAAATTATAGTGCAGATGGTGATGGTGATGTAGAGTTCAGAATGGCCATAATTGTGTGTCTTGCACTCTCTCCTTCAACCATGTGTGTATTTTGGTAGATAGTACGCTGTATACTGTGTGCTGCAGACATTAATCTTTACACTGTTACCTCTCCACGTGACAAGGTGGCATGTGTACCACATATTTGTGTGCATGTAGTGTGTACTGTATTTGTGTGCTGGTTGTGTATCTAGCGTGTATTATCAGGATTTTTTGGGACCCATTTTTTGATCTTCTTGTAATGGACAAATGTGACTGCATCACAAACCAACAAAAATTTGCATGCACTGATTTTGTGTGAGGACTAAAAATAGGTGAAATGGGTCAACCCAGCCAATCTTGAGTTTTTCATATTTCCTGAAAGAGCAAGTCTTCTACAGTATACTAAAATTTGGGATCATGAAACAAACATTAAAATGTGTTTTTAGCAGTTTTTCTCTAACACTTTTTGGTAGAATAGTGTGATTAGGTGTATCTTATAGAGTCCCTCTTTTATTTCTTAAAAACCCTGTCCAAACTCCAATAACTTTGGAAAGGATGATGCTACTGCTTTGAAAGTTTGCATTAATCATCTACAGAATGTGTTGATAATTTCAGATCAATCTAATAATTCCTTCATTAATTTACAGATCAGCATCTTAACAAATTTAATTTGTAGAGTGAGACAAAGTGAAGAAACTTGCATGTGAATCCCTTCATTGTTGTTGCTCCAATGGTTTACATCCTACTTCTTGTTCCATTCATCACACAGCTAGCACAGCTTGATCATGATTAAGCACTTGAATATACCCTGTACTTCAGAACCTCTTTTCTCAGTTCACACTTCCCAGAGTGTGTGCTTTCTTTCCAAAATTAGGATAGGTTAATAGGAGAGTCCATTTGAATTGAGTTATACATCATTTTAAAGCTTAAAGTCTGCTGTTTCAGAATCTGCTCTTAACTAAAAATCCATGTCTGGCGACTTTTTGTTAGTTTTCTGGTGCAGGGTCACAAATAGGAAAAAAAAAAATGACTTCAAAAAAACCCCAGAATAATCCTCTCACTCATGAAATTAGCCCTCTGTATTGGATGAGTTGTGTCATAGACATGCGTGTTAAAAAATGTACAGGAAAAATGTCCAATAATGAAAACATATTCATGTTCATTATAACAGGGTGAACTTGCTTGCGTGAAAGATGTTGAAGAGCATGCTGGTAATTTTTATGCCTCCGCAACGAAGTGGCCGGAGGCATTATGTTTTCGGGTCGTCCTTCCGTCCGTACGTCCCGTTTTGTTTTTGTCGATATCTCAAGAACCGTGTGGTGGTTTTACATCAAACTTGGTATGAGGGTATATCCTTGGGGGATAATACTTTATGTGGATTTTAGGGTCACAGGGTCAAAGGTCAAAGGTCACAGGTTATTTTCTGAAGAAAAAAAATGAAATTTCATGTTTTTCTCCATATCTCGCAAATGGTTCAAGGTATCTTCATGGAACTTAGTATATATGCTTGTACCGATGGGCAGTGATTATCTAGGGAAGTTGGGGTCATGGGTATAAGGTCAGAGGGGGGTCAAAGGTCAAGGTCAACTCCTCAAAATATCACTACTTTCCTTAAAATGCAATATGCCTGAAGGTTTTTGTTTTTGTTTTAACTTGATGTATGCATGTATTACCCAATATATATTCTGTGGGAAGTTTCTTGCCAAAAGGTCAAAGGTCAAAAGGTCAAAGGTCAAGTGAAAGTGCTAAATTGCACTTTTTCCTCCATATCTTAAAAGTAACTCAAGGTATCATCATGAAACTTACATATTTATGCATGTTCAACCTAACAGTGATTCTCTTTGGAACTGTGAGGTCAAAGGTCAAAGGCCAGGTTTAGATAATGCTATTTTCCTATTTGATTCTGAAATTATACTTTTTCTCAATACCTTGAAAATTACTCAATGCATAAACTTATAAAAGGGTCAAAAGTCAAGTAAAAATCATCAGTTCCCCAAATACCTGCACTCTGACATTTTAATCATTCATTCAATTGAACCTAGTTCTAGGAAAGTGAACATTCAGCACATTTGTGGCAAACCTGTCATTTTAATATTTTGCCAATTGTGTGAAACTGTCATCACACATTGTCAAGACATTGTACTATAGACCTATTAGGAGAACCATGCATTATGGCGGAGGCATATCAGTCGCCGTAGCGATATATCTAGTTGTATAACAGATAAGAATTTCATAATGTGTCATAGACAAGGAAGAGGTGCTTAATACGCAAAACATGATGAACTCATATTGATAAGCTATGAAAGAGATCATGTCCAGTACATGAAGCAGAATGTTTTTCGACCAGTGCTTTTGGATTAACATGTAATCCTGTCTTTCCACAGCTCCATTGGACTGGAGTAGGGTGCCACTTGGTGTTGAGTTGAAACGGCAATGCAATCCCAACTTCTTCCATCGCAGTAAGGAGCCACCAGAAAAAAGGCAGAGAAGAGATTCACCATCAGAGGCACCAGGGAGTCTTCAAAATGGCGTATTCTAGCCTGTACATGGCAATCTAGTGTCTTGCTCTTGCCTCCACTTCTTGTTGCTTAAACTTCCTTATCATACAAGCAATAATGTGTGTGACTGTGGGCACCTGCTGTTGAGTGTTTGTAAATTAAAGTGAAAACATAGTTCGTATGTGCCTGCAGAACTGTCAATTTTTGCTGTAATATGTACACTTACATATAAGAAATGTGTGAGAGAACGCCATGGTAACATGATTACCATCGGGTAATGACAAATATGTGAAATATCATCCAAAAAGATTTGCTGGAAGTACTCGATCCCAGCGCTTACCCCATGGTGGTTGCTATGTGATGTTTTACATTCGAATACATCGATTACAATATATCGGGCCATAACAGAATGCATCCCACCTGAGAGATAATTGTATGTAGCTTGTTCTGCGTGTGATTCAGTTCTACTGCTTGGACATGATTCGATCATCATGTACCAGCAGCATTCTACACACCCACTACTGAACAGGGGAAGGCACTTCCGGAATAAAAGTTTGTATACTAATATTATTTCACACTTCTGATCTCAAAATACAAACAACTCGATATCCTCGCAAATCTTACCAACAAGACAAGTGTCTCAGAGCTTTTCAGTATCTAGCAAGGAAATTCTAATGGTGTAAGATGGTTTTTGAGTCCTGGTAAGTATTACGCTGTATGTGATAGAACCTGTTGTAGGTTGCATTTCTGTTCACGGTTTTACCAGGGAGGTATAAGAAAAGGAGAGACAACTCCTGCTCTCCTTTGAAATATGCGCGGCACCGCCGAGAAGTTATGCACTTAACTACAGGTGGAAATCAGGTGCTTTGACAAAAGAGAGCATCAATAATCGGGACTAGCGCTCTTACATCTAAAAATACTTGCCCCTACTGCATTTCGCTCTCTCTCTTTCAATGTGATGGCAACAATGAATTTGTGTACCTTGAATTGGAGCAGCGAATCAAAATACAGTGTAAAACTGACAATTTTAACAGCAAATAGTTTAAAAGCACGCTGGAGCACGCCTTAGCGGAGTACTTTATTTGAAAGATCAAAATATCCCAGATTAAAGGATAGAAAACTAACATGCGGAAATGTGCGCATTATAGAAAAATATTAGGTTTTTAAGAGGGCCTGATTTTCATTTCATTTCGATTTGCGCATTACGAAGAAACTAGAAATACATGTTTATAATATTGAATTCTTTCCTAAACTACTCATAATCAATTCGAGTATTCAATTTAAAATTTTACGTGGAAATAAAGCTTGTAATTCAACGAAAGGTGAAATGCGTTTTTTGTCTCTGAACTTCGCCTTGCAACTAGAGCAGTGCAGAGCATGACTTCAAAGCATGTAGTGGATGTTTGTAGCAATGGTTGATAATGGCAGCTTTCTGTTTACATGGTATTGTCATCTTTTAAAGGGTGTGTACAATTCTGGTTGAGGTGAGGATTTAGCTTTTAATGTTTTGCGAGATATTCAGAAACCACTCTATTAGATGTCAAAGTGCATGCAATCCTAAGGGGTGTCAAAAGTTTATTTGATGAATATCGGTTTTGAAATGGCTGAGATATCCAAAAACAAGGTGAAACAAAGAGATCCTAATAAAAGGCGTGGCCTGTCGCCTTTTATTATTATCACTTTTTTTGATATCTCGGCCATTTGGAAACTAATTTTCATCAAATAAACGTTGAATCCTTCTTAAAATTACATGCTCTTTCATATTTCATAAGAGGCTTTTCATTATCTCACTTAGGAATGTTCAAAACATGAATCCCCACCTCAACCAGTACTGTACAGTCCCTTTAAGCTTACATGTAACAAAGCTTTTTTTTTTCTAACCATTTCTCATTATTTTTTTTTTTTTTTTCATTTTGCAGATCAGTTGTTCTGGTAAAAGTCTGAACTCAAGTGTTGCTATGATGCCCACCAAAAGCCATGTTGCCCCAAGTTTTGGACCCTACATGGGAAGAGAGGGTGTATTATGATAACTGCCTCTAGACATACGTGACAATGGCTGCTCAAAACTTGGACCATCCCCCTCTCTCCGTTTTAACGCAAGACAGTAAAAAGCTCAGAAACTGAGTGAGTTTGTGAGCACCTACAAAGAAAACTGATTCCTGGACTGATGTATTGTGCTCTGTCGTAACTGATGTTGTGCTAGTGTCACATCAGAGGTCGCACTTAACTTTTTTTTTTAACTAGCCAGGTGGACTACTTAGAATCAATTTTGACACTGAAGCAATATTTTGGCTAGCCAGACGGACTAGTAACTTCAGAATTTTATGATTTTTAGCTAGTCCGACGTGATTTTGGGTGGCCAATGGCCAGCGGACCATCGCCAATTTCGAACCGTGCACATTCATGATGGAATACAAGTGACCCGTTCAGTGTTAAACACACCAACCCAACATAAAAAGGTGAAAAACAAGGTTGCATGGGTTTTGTAGAAATCAACAAAAGGTCACATTATGATGTTATGAAATTGGCTTTCCACTGCAGTACATTGCCAGATTTTTATTGTCACTGTTTGTAAAGTCAGATGTATAAGATGTTGTTGCATGATGTGGTGTGAAAATTGGGTCATCACATCAAGTATAAGCATTCACATTATGAAATGCTTCTCAGTCTTGTAAACTTGAGTAGGAAAGAATGTTGACCTTATACACTCAAAACCTGCAGTACCAACTACCTGTCTGCGAAAAACAACTGTCCATGAAGACTATCATGTTTGTTCTGATGGGCATTCTGCATGTATATGAACTTGTTAATGAAAACCACCCACTCAGAATGGTTTGCCATATCTGTCTTTCATGGGTGATCTTGATATAAACTTGTGGAAATGTATTACTAAGGAGAACATGTTCGTCTTCTAAAACTTCCTACAAATAAAATAAAAACAAGCAAAATTGATGATTTGTTGGACTGACAGGCACTTGGATGTACAAAGGTGTGAAACAGTATTACATTTCAGTATTTTTCCAAAGGGTATTTACAGCTTTCAGGTGCAGATGATGATACTGTAAAACGAGGAATGTTCCCGTGCATTTTACGCCAGTGGCAATTCGCGAAAATTTCATGCCGCGAGAAAGGCCATCAGCTCCAATTTGCGAAATTTTCATGCCGCGAATATATCGGGTTTTACAGTACATCCTTTTTGATAGCTTGTGATATTTTGATATTTGGAGGATTGACTGGTAAAATAAGGAATGTTGAATATCTAAATGAGTTAATCAAATTTGCAAAGTTGTCTGACATGTCACCTTCCAGAAAAATGAGTTTTTGTAAAGGGCAGTTGAATTCAGATACATTGTAGTTACTAGAGGTTGCATTTCTCTTGATTTTGAAAACTTTATTATGTACTAGATTCATATGCATGTAATTTATGTATATTTTGCCAGTACATTTCATGAATTGGATCTCGCAAGATAATTCAGCAAGTGGTTGTATTCCCCATCAAGAACTGTAGGAACACAATGAGAAATAAGTGCATTGTATTCTCTCTTTTTTTCAGGGGAAAATTGATTATTTCCATTTTGGAAGACCATAAATTTGGAAATATCAGTTGACTTGTTTGATACTGTGTATGCAACTGTAAGACTAAGTTTTGCTTGCTTAGAGTGTGGCATTACTCGCTGGCCAGTAAAATGCAGTACAAATGAAGTACTCATTAGAATACAGGAGTTGATTTTGTATATCAAAGTTGAGTGCTCCCTTTGACACACCAAAAGCCTTCTTTCTCTATTGGCACAAGAATGACCGAAAGTGGTTGAGAATGAGGTCCATTTCCAAATTGTGTAACAGTAAAATTTAACTTTCCTCTCTTTGTGATTGTACCCTTCTACTGGACACAAATGTGTGTATTCCACCAGTTGAAAATGGGCATTTGAAGCATTGTCGCTGGCAGTGTAAATTCAGTAGTTTAATTCTAGGTGTGTCAAGCTGTCAGGCTGATGATACTGTCATTAATCCTTTTAGGACCACGCCTTTAACATACCATTAGAGAGTGTGTGCTAGCACCATGTCAGTGGTTATGAGTGACTTAATTCAAATTGAAGCCAAAATGTATTTCTTGTATGCCAGCTGAACTGTCGATAATTGCTCTGAAAATGTACATAGACATGTATATGCTTAAGATGTGTGTGAAATAATGCTTTAACATGATTTCAGTTGGGTAACAATGAAATATTACCTGAAAAGGCTCACTGGAAGTCCACTCTCTCAGAGCTTACCCCTTCTTGATGTTTACGTAATTTTTTTCATGATTGATTATTGGTAAATTGACAAATCGGGCCAGAGCAGTATCCATCGATCTTCCGTGGTAGAGTGAATCGCATGCAGCTTGTCGGAAAATATGTTTACGAGGGCACGATTGATCATCACATTTCATTCTACCTTCCCACAATGCTGAACGCAAGGTTAAAGGGGAGAGATCTCCTGGAATAAAAGTTGTGTACTACGATCAAAATTGTTCCACACTTTTAATCTCAAAACACTTCAACAAAGCAACTCATCATCCTTGCGAATCGCGTCAGCCAGGTATCAAAGTTTCTTGGGAGACCCTTTTGATGTATTGGTAGTCCCTTTTGATGTATTGGTAGTATAATCCCAGTGATGGAAGATTAATTTTGAGCCCTTTGCAAAAACTATGTTTTGAGGGCTGTTCAAGTGTGATGTTTGATCACAGTGACAGTTTTCTTGTGTGCTAAATTGCACAGGGAGCCCTCCCAGTCACGTCACCTTGCAGCATTATTAGTATGATTAGAGAGATTGACCCATTTCTGTAGTCTGCTGGATAATTTGCTCAGTGATGACTGGAGACCTATTCCTAACCAAAGACAAAATGTAAGATACCAAAAATCAGAACAGGACAGAATTAACCCATTTTTTTTTTTTTTTTTAATAGTCATGTATACTTTGTTGTATGTTGACGTGAATTTGAATTCATTATGTTGCTTTCCCTGTAAAACAGTAGTTCCGGGTGAGTGTTCAGTAACAGTGATAAGCAAATTAGTGTGAAATGCAAACTATGGTTTTTAAACTAGTCCAGTGATGTAATCAAGGGCTCTTCCTGTGGCTGGCGCTACATTATTTTTTGTTTTTCCCTCCACAGTGTGTCATGTCCTTGTCTTTGGTCTGCCAGTCTTATAGACATTCTTGCCTTGTGAGGAAAGCCAGCGAGACCTGTTAAATTATCCATTTGACTCTGGCAGAAGCCGACCAGGATTATCTTGGTGTTTGTTTTTTTGTTTGTTTGTTTTGTTTGTTTTTTCCATTCCTTATGCTTTTTTTTTTGTTTCTTATGTTGCAGTAAATATTTATGCAATAAATATTCATATGCAGTATTGGCATTCATGCATTACACTTTATAATGTACTTCATGGTGTATGTAATAGTTCTTTATGATGATGTCAAATGGTGTGAAGTCTTTCTGAAGGCCAAAGAAATGATTGTGATGGTGATGGTGATGGTGATGGTGATGGTAATGATGTAAGGGGTCAGGATGTTGATGATGATGACAACAGTGATGGTGAACAGGCAAGATGAGCTGTGTAAATAACTGAAGTGAAGCAGGTACAATATAGTGGTATCCTAGCAACGCTATTCCTTCATGTGGTATGTGAGTCATTGTACTTATTCATTTTGAGTCACCACACAAGTGTAAATACACCCATTTGTGTGTAGGATTTTATGTACACACACACAAACATGCAGACACTATTGGCAGAAATAATCAAAATTAACGAATCTGAACATCCTGATCTTTCACTTCAAATGAGTGAGAAAATTTAGCTTAGCAAGTAGATCTGGCCAGGACTGGAATGGTGCATATTTTGTGCAAAAACAAAGAAGGAAAATTATCCACAAACTACTCAATTTTGACATCCCCAATTTTAATGGAAAAGTCTAGGATTTCACCTCAAGACAAGGAATTGGTTAAACCCTGAAATGTTTGAAATGGTTCTTGGTTTTCTTAATGATTAAACTTCATGATTAAATCTTCATTATATGAAAATGCAACTTTTCTGATATTTAATCTCTTACCTTTGACAAGCTGAATACTCGAGTAATTCACACAATGAATCTTGTTTTATCCATTTATTAAGAAATGTCTGTATTTACAACAGTTGGATGAAAGGATGAAATACATCGCATACATTTTACTATTAATATGCATTATACAAGACTTACAGATAAATGCAGTACATCTTGGATTTTCAAATACACAGCTACATGGTCACTATTAGCAATGTGTTAGGTTTTCATCATTGTTTTGCTGGAGGTAGTTGTCTTTTCTTCTTTTTTTTTTTTGGGGGGGGGGGGGGGGAGGGGATGGGAGATGGGTCCATCTCTCTCTTTCATTCATATATGCACACACATATATACCAGTGCTGCAAAATGCCCTTAATGCTGCAGGGGACTAGCTAAAAATTCTTCATTCAGTTGGCAAAAATAATAATGCAAATACATGTAGATACTATCACTTACAAGTAGAAATGGAAGTAAAATGTCAACTGCCTTAGTTGGTTTTCCTGTGGTGTACTACGTGGTTGTTGGTGAAATATGAAACATGGCATTGATCTGAAAAGAGGGGTGCACTGTGCCCCCCATCTTTTTTTTTTCCTCTCTCTCTCTCTTGTTGGAGGAGTGGGGGTATTGGGGGTACACTACAACTGGTTGTCAGAATCGAGGCTTTTCAATTGTGTTCAATAAGCATTATTCATGATCACCTAAAAATCTTTAAACTGTAGAACTATTTTTTGATGGTCCCTTTGCCAGTTTTGCAGCATAATTCATATATTTTTGGATCAACTTTCCATTACATATGAAAATTCCAGAAGAAACTGTGGCCAGAAGTATAGCAGCACTTACCAAAACATTTGCCATCATATGGATTAGAGAACCAAGCAAACAAGCTTTCTTGCCTGTGACATAATGATATCACTTGGGCTAAAAAACCTTCTATATGAAGAGAAAACAAGTTTTCTATCAGAAATGATATAAATGAATCAACTTCCTCTGTGCTATAAGGGTTAGATTTTCACTTCACGACAAGACATTATAGTTTAACTGATTGACAATTTCTCTCCATCAAAGTAAAGAAGCACCAATTATTCAGTGTTTTAGCAGTAGCTTTGATAAGAAGTCATTGGCATTGGTTAACAAATGATCTCCTATTACCTGACAGGTGTTATATCCATGAGAGTGATCAGGCTATAAAGCTTCCGCCCGACAGCTAGTGTTGTCAATCAGTTGCAATAAAGAACAACTCGATGTGAGAATTAAAATGATTGACTTGCCTTACTCATCACATCTGAGAGCAACTGCTGAAATAAAGTGATTCATATCTTGCGATCAACAGCAGTTTAGATAATCAGCATGTACGTTTCCAACACAAAACCTCTAGGATTCATCAAGAATGAATTGAACACAGCCATAAACTGACACTTAGCCTTTCCATGGTGTAGAAGACTGAAATAATTTGTGGTCTGATGTCAGAGATATTGTATATGCCAAATTTCATCATAAGTGTTTAGCGTCCTACTACCGCATGTAACAGTAGACAAACAAATAGGTGTATTAATCAGTTGCAATAAAATGGGTGTAATGTATACAAGTTTGCCGAAAACTTGCCTTGCTATCACTAGAGACTGATGATAACAACAAACATAAAACAAAATCCAAGAAAGAAATGCTGGTCTTCGCTACTTCTTGGCGGGCGGTCAATCCTTTGTATCTGGCTTGGCTTGTCATGTATAAGATGACATTACAGTACAGAATACAGCTCCAAAACTTTGGGTACAGTCTTATAGTCTTCAGAGTACCCCCAAGTCTCCTCTGAGTGAAATGCTGCATGAGCGTGCAGACTAGAACTCCATCTGACGATCTGGGATGGATGAAACAAAAGACAAAGGCATGGCCCAAGTTACAGTTTATCAAAGATGAGGAACTTTTTTCCACACTGGCTGTCTACAGCTTCCCTTTGCTCTCTGCTCACTGAAATGAGGCTTATGAGAAACATTTACTTATCTTTTGATTGTCCTCAATATCATACCAAAAAAACTGTGACTTTGCTGAGAGACTGTGTGTAAAATCAGCTTGCTGTACAATTACACATAATAATAAATATAATAAATATCATTTCACCATAAATGACAAGAAGTGTACAGTGAATAGAGCTGCATGTTAAAGTACTAGCAAATAGCATGTTTTCTAATGAAGGTCATATTGCCATGTCATTATTTCAATTGATGACATCAATTCACAGGGTTGACAGGAAATTTCATATTCAGGTTACAATTGTAGGGTGGGATGCTGAAAGCCTGTAAAATATCATCATAGTCTACATTCACCATTTTTCGCCCCCTATTATTTTCATTTCCTTAATCATAATGACCATAAAATCTTCTCCCATGTCCCATTTCCAATCCCCTGCAGAAGAAAGTTTTCATATGACATCCAAATAAAGGATACACACAGGGCACTGCTCCACAATGTTCTCAATGATATACGCTGATGAAAGAGTATCAAATGTCAACAGATGTAAATCTGAGATGTGCACTGGCGTATGAGTAGCTGTGCATATGATACAAAGCCACAGTAGGAAACATGAAAATAAAACAATGTAATATCACTTGATATTTTGGGGAAAATGTTTTCATAAATAAAATCTGCCATGTCAGAGTCAAACCATTAATTGGGGAAAGAAGAGACTTAGACCTCAATACTATAATAACACCTGATATTTTTATAGCACCTTTTCCACCGGATACAAAGTGCTGTGAGATGCCATCCCTGGTCGCCATGGGAGATAACCAGGCAGTGACAGTACCAGTCAAGTACATACCGAGGACTTTCAGAATAATTAGGTCTCCAGATTGTGTGTGTAGTGATCCTGTGTTGGTAATAATTTCAGAAGAGGGTGCCTATTCCGTAGCCTGCGTGCAGTAGAGGAGAGAGCTGCATCACCAACTAGTTTTTTGGTGCATGGTTGGGTGAAAATAACTGATGATGAAATACTATGTGTCATACATTCTTTGATCAGGACGTTGCCGTTGTCGTTGTCGTTGTCGTCGTTGTTGTTGTGTTTCTCTTTGTGTGTTTTGGAGGGGGTACATACTCTGGTGTGAATAAAGAAAAGAACACATCAAGTAAGTTTGGAAATTGTCAAAACTTACCGCTCTGTTCTTGAAGCTTTCCCTTCCACGTTTTCTCCATACCAGCCACAAATCGCTCAAACACTTCCACATTCTTCAGCAAACTGGTCTTCTTGTAATCTGGGAAGAATCAAAACACAAGCACATTTTCTCATGCAGCACCCAACTTTTGTGTAGAGACAATGCCCATGCAAGATCCACAATATTTCTAACTTTGCTACTATTTGCAAACCACCAGACACATACTCATTAAAATCTGCTTTGAAATCATCTTGTTTTTCTCTTTTCATGTTATGAAATGCAGCTACATGGTTGCTAACCTCTGCAGATCAAAAAAGACACTGATGCACAGTGGCAACAATTTTGAGGACAAATATCATATTTCATGAAAGACTGCCAAAGTTGCTAATAGTGACCATGCTACATCAAATTTCAGTAAAGAAGCATGTTGAATATTGTAGAATTAAGCTAATTGGCATATCTGCATTTAAGAATGTTTTCAAATGTAAATGTTACAATGGCAAAATGTTTTATTACTTGTCATATGTTCACAACTGATGCAAATTATTCTCATAAAAGTTTTTCCCACGATCAATACACTACATGAGAGGCATGTGTTGCTGTAACATAAACCACTGTCGTTCCAAAACACATATCATCTGCTTCAGACATGTCAGAACACAATGAATTCATTTCACCATGCACTGACATTGAGCATTTTTTGCTTTGAACATGACAATTTAAGTTGTCTTCTGACCACACAAACTCTCCAAGTTTTAATTGACATCATAACATTTGTATCTTACATTTCACCAGAACAAGGTGCCTAGAAAAGCAAAAGATACCGGTAATTGTTTAAGAAATGAAAAGAATAGAGGAATTCCTTACCCTTGATTCTCTTCTTGGTTGGTGGTTGATTCTCGTCGTTGGATTCTGCGGGATTATTCCTACGGTCAAAGTCATCGATTTCATAGCACAGTTGACTGTAGAAACAGCAAATTGAAACAGACCAGTATGGGTTAACCCTAAAAGGGCCGGGGGGGGGGGGGGGGGGGGCGGAATCCGCCCCCCCCCCCCCCTCGACGTTTCGCGCTATAATTCTGTTACGCGAGAAGGCCTCGTCGCGAGGCTTCTTGACTTTGTTTGTTCAAGTCTCGCGCAACTTTTGAGACCAAATTTGCGACGTCCGCGCGTACTTTTGCGAAGCCACACCCATTTTTGTAACGGAATGTCGCCCCAAAACGGGCACAATTTTGTGATTTTGTGTACATTTCCTGATTTTGTGTACATTTCCTATGGAAAACAGTGCTCTGTCGTGAAAGTCATAAAAACCTGATTATTTTTACAATTAATCACTTTCATTGATTAGTTTTGTGCTAATTATGGTAGAAAAGTGGTCAGTGAAAATTTCCAATGAAAAAACAAAGAAAAAACAAAAGTTGAAAAACAAGGAAATACATAAGAAATTCTGAAAACAATAAAATACATAAGAATTGAAATGAATTTTGGAAGTTTTTGTGATGTACAATCATTGAATATGCTGCAACAGATTTACAGACCAAAAATTAGACTCTCAATGCTTTTAATTAGGCTAAAATATGATCTTGAGCTTAATTTGCATAATTAATTAATTAAAATTAGAAATTGATTGTTTCAAAAAATCTTATGACACAATCTTGTAGATTATGACGCAGGTCTCACGCATGCAAAATTTCATCGCGATCGCGCCACCGATGGCCGAGATCTCAGGGGGGGGCGGAATCCGCCCCCCCCCCCCCCCCCCCCCCGGCCTGAGCATAGCCAAAAAAGCCCGGCCCCTTTAGGGTTAAGGGCTTTCTTTTGCTTTTTAACTCATTCTCACTACAGTCATTACATTAATCAGTCAAATCCACATGCAGGTTGGTTGAACAGCTAACAGATATACATGTAATGTTATAAAAAGAAAAATATGTTCAAAGAGTAAAAACACATTCAAAACATACAAAAACAGCCAAAGAGCACAAAAAGATGCATTATATCAACAGTATATGTCACATATGTTCTTGGAAGACTAGAAAACACTATGGTGCTGAATAATATGCTCCTGTAACACAACTCCCACAACACACATGGTTAGTCCCATGCAGACCTTCACCATACTCTTTCACAAAATGAATTATTTAATTGCCCTGCAATTCTTAATCCATATGCCTAGAAAAATTCACTGACACCAATTTTACTGCATGGCCAATGTAGTAGTTGAGAATTTACATTTAATCTTTGACCCCAACTCTATCATACTTTGCTCAAAAACTAATAAACATGCAAACATACCAGCATTGCAATGGCTATAGATACATGTATCTTGGTAAAGGTGAAAATTCTTGGACCGTACCTGATATCGGGCACTTTCATGGGGTCAAACAGATCCAGCTCAGTGGTGTCCATGGGAACACAGACCCGCCCCGTCTTCGGATGGATGCAGAATGGACTCTTGAGCAGATGGTTGACCCCCTTGCTGACGTTGACGTCCAGTCGAGGGTAGCAGTATTGGAAGGCTATCTCGGCCACCAGTTGGCCACATCGCTTGGCTCGCCCCTACAAAGGTCAGATGGTCAGATATGACCAGAGGTTGAACTAAAGGCTATGAATTGAAATCTTCACTTCTCTGATTTAGGTAGTAATCTGGAATGAAAGGTGACTTTTGGGATGCCATTACAAATGTAGGTATAAAGACATAATGAAATTTTCACTTCTTATATTTAGATATACAATCTTTCATGAAAGAATACATTTGAGATAAGCCATTACAGAATCAGGTGTAAAGGCATATATATCATATCTCATGATGATTTTTCTTGTTGTATGATGTAAATAGTATGGAACACAGCAAGAAGCATTCTATCAAATGATCCCCTACATGTTGAATTCAGACTGCTAAGAATAGATATTTTCAGAGCATCTGAGATTAGGAACATCTAAAACACTCAGTGTTCCTTGCTTTGCAAAATCTCTGAAAAAGTAGCATTAACAGAACAAAAACAAAATCAAAATGATTTTTTGAGAAAGCAACATAACTAATGTCAATTATTGGAAGACAGAAAGAACCTCATTCAAGCAAATTACAACATGCATGCACCACATCCCCAACCCACCATGTATAGCCAGAAGGGCCTGATGTGTTGCCATGACAACAAATCATACTCACGGCTGAGACCTCTCTGTTGATTCTCTCTCGTAGCAGCTTCCATCTCTCCGTTGAGTTTGACCCTTTGGTCATGTCATGCTCAAGGTGACCTCTCAGATGTAAGCATGTCAAAGGTCAGTCAAGGACTATCATTACTTGTGCCATATTTATAAAACAAAAACTAGTCAAATTTGTGCATGTTTAAGTACTCACAAATACATCATAGATGTCACATGACTTACCCCTAGATAAAGGGTTTGTTTTTTTATCATGCCCACATAAAGATGAGAAATCATGTAGTGTAACTACAAACATAAGCAGAGATATATGACAAAAAATATATTTTGTGCAACACATATTAGCTAGATTTGTGTTTTCAAGAATTGATAAGAAAAGTTGATTAAGGTTAGGCTTAATTCATGTTACGAAGATAAAAGCTGAGGTGTGAGTTTTCTTCAATTTGTCTCCCTCTACACGTTTTTGAGGGACACAAATTGAAGAAAACTCACATCTCAACCTTTATCCCTCTGTTTAATAATCTTTTGCTTTCAGGATAAAAAACTGCCAACATTCTCAATGACTGACAACATGCTGCAAAACACCATATACCAGCCAGAGTTTGTGGCAAGTTGATGTGTCCCACCCCTAGTTGTGAGTGACTATTAAAAGGATATCATCATCTGGAACCAAGACTAGCACCTTCTTCCAGGATTCCTTGTCACCCAGGATGTCCTGCTTATTCAATGCATAATCCTCAAAGTAGCTGACAATCACCTGCTTGGCTCTCCTGTTCAGTAGTGACAATGACAGGAAATATGCAGGGACTTTTAACACCTTGACCATAACTTGTTTTTTGCTAATAGAATGTTAATCCCTTTCTGCACAAGGAGTGCCACTGTGTGACAGACATGGCGCTCTAAAAGACTCCACTATTGTTATTATTATTATTATTATTATTATTATCATTATCATTATTATTATTACTATTATCACTTTCATTATTATGCTTATCATAGAATAAACTGAACAGATGGGTATATGTCTTCCTTTAACATCTTTAAAAAAAAAACAACATCAATCATATCCTATTTATAAAATAAACTGACTTGTATGTTTTGTTTTTAATGTTTGGTATGTCATCCTTTCCAGATGAAAAAAAAAAAGTTCTTTACAGCTGAGGTAATAACTCAATGAAAGTTATGTCAAGAACAAACACACATACAAATGCAGATAAATGCTTATTTTCACATTGCGGGCAATTTATGATGTACTTAAACTATTCACCACATGAATACAAATGGCTTGCAGACTGTAGCTTACAAAATAGGATGCATGTAACTTGTATTGCAGGGAATAATTTTCTGGTATCGCATCACAATTTGCTATGCATTTTTACACAACTGCTACACAAACTAACTTCTGTGTAGCAGTTTTCTTCCACAGAAGTGTCCAGGATACCATTTGAAATATGTGACCCTGCACCACAAAACCAACAAAATGTCGCAAGACATGGATTTTCAGTTAAGGGCAGATTCTGAAAGAGCAGACTCTAAGCTTTTAAAATGATGTATAACTCAATTCAAATGGACTCCCTTAACCTACCTAAATACTGGAAAGAAAGCAAACACTCTGGAAAAGTGTGAAAAGAGGCTCTGAAGTACACGGTCTATTCAAGCGCTTTAATAATCTTTACCAAGCTGTGCTAGCTGTGCTTAGCGACAAAACACAGGATGTAAACCACTGGAGCAACAACAATGAAGGGATTATCAGATTAAGCTGAAATTGAGCATGTTCTAATAGCACATTCTGCCCATGATTAATTCTAACTTTCAAAGCAGTAGTGTCATCCTTTCAGTTATGAAATTAGACTTGAAAGTGAGGAGTGTGCAAAGGATTTCAAGACATGAAAAGTGGCCTCTAAGACAAACCTGATCATTCTACTCTTCCCCAAAAAAGGGTTGTAGAAAAACTGCTAAAAACACACTTTCACATTCATGTTATGATACCAAACTGAAGAATAATGTAGAAGAAGAATAGCTCTTTCAGAAACTATGAAAAACTCAAGATTGACTTGGATGAACCATTTCACCTTTTTTGAGTCCTGACTTAAAATCAAGGGGTGCAACTTTTTGTTTGTTTTGTGGTGCACGGTCACATATTGTTCATCAGCCAAAATTGCTAATCAAATATGAGTTGGAAAATTATTCCCTGTATTGAGAGGACATTGATGTATCATTCTGTGTAGATTGTGTGTGTGTGTGTGTGTGTGTGTTGGTCACATGTGCAAAACCAGCCACAGTGCACAGGTTCACTCACTCTATGGAGGGATGCAGTTGTTCGCCGAGGAAGACTTTCTTGATCTGGTTTTCACCACCCTACGATTTTAAAGAGACACAATGCAATACATCAAGGACATTTATCAATTGGTGAGTAAATTACTCTCTGAAGACACATTTTTTCTCCTTTTAAACTGGAAAAGATTATGCATCAAAGTATTTATTCAGGAGTCAAAAGGGGACTGAGCTCTCAATCCTAGCAGAATCTTTGTCAGAGGCAAAATGACAAACATGTAGGGTAAGCAAACATCTACATATATACACAACAAGCAAAGTCTGCGGAGGGCTGGGGACACTGAACAAAGAAAACAATAGGTGTAGGTTAGAAGTCAGAGGCAGGGAGCCAAACAGGTATAAAGGGAGGGAGATTAAAGCAAAGGGGGTTAACTGACATACAAAAGGTAGAGGTGGGGCCAGTAATGATCACGAGGATCAAAAGGCAGAGGTGGGCCAGTGATGATCCAAAGGATCATAGGGGGGCAACCTGTGAAGGATAAGGAAGAATAGGGAGGCAACATCAAACAAGATAAGGAACAACAGAGAGATAAAGAAAAGAGTGAATATAGCAACAGCATGAGTGAAAGGGGGGGGGGGGGGGGCTTAAAGCAAAGGGGTGAACAGACAAAAGGCAGAGGTGGACCAGTGAAGATCCCAAGGATCAAGGGACAACCTGTGAAGGATAAAGATGAATAGGGAGGCAGCAGCAAATGAGATATTAAAGGAACAACAGAAGGGGAAAGAATAGAAAAGAAGTAAAATAACAGCAGGAGTAGGGGGGGGGGGGTACAAGCAACAAGCCCTACACTTCTAGTACAAAGTTGTGGCAAAGATGAAAGTGAGAGCCAACCTACAAATGCAAAGTACAAATTACATCAATGCATAACAAGTGCAATATATACTATATAGGAGTGGATTATTAAGGCATATAATCCTACTGTTTTCTTCATTCTGTGTCCCTAGCCCTCCTCAGATTTTGCTTGTGTATATGTTTGTTTGCTTACCCTGTATGTTTGTCATTTTGCCTGTGACAAAGATTCTACTGGGATCGAAAGCTTGGGCCCCTTTTGACTCCATTTTACTCCACTGGCTCGCCACTATTGGATTGGAAAAGTGGTTCTCAGCAGCCTTTTTATCTACAAAGTTTTTCAGGGACAAAATCAATATGCAGTCCCTATGGAGATGCTTTTGACATAACATTACATAGGGAAACTAATACATTGCAACAAAAGCATAATGTGCAAAACCATAGCCATGTCGCCATTGACCTGCTCAAAACATCTCTAGCACGTTGCTGCATTGGTAGCTGCTAATAATTATCACATGATTTTGTAACTAAGACATCACATCATTGCATAAACTATTCAGTTATTGGCAGTGGCTTCTACTGCAGTTTGCAATATAGCAGATTCTACTTGAGTTATAGAAACTACATGTACCATAATTTGATCTTGAATCAAAACCCCTATCTTCACCAACTATACTCCAAAGTAATCCAGTGAAATGCCGTGCTATTATTTCAGCAATTTGGATTAACCTATAAAAAAACAACTCATTGATAAAAACTTATTAGAATATTGCTTGAGCTATAACATTTTACTCTTAGGCATATTGACTCAAAATCCAGTTTATTAGGTCATCTTTGTATGGTCACAAAATGTTGGAGAAGAAAAAAAAAATCTTGTACAGTCATTTTTGAGCAACCATCAGACACATAAACAGAATGACAGGCAACTTGCAGACATAATGACTCTAGTTCCATCCCATTGAAGGATACAACAATAATAAGTACAGGACTGAGAAGGCATACCTTGACTATGCTGAGGTATTCTGCGATTGCCGACCTTGCGTTTTGTGAGAGTTTTCTTGCCGCCTCATCACAGACCCAGCAATGGACGCCTCGACGACCGGAGTACACCCACAGACGGTGATTGAAACCAAAGTCATCTTTATACGAGGAAAGAAGTTGATCAAGGTGAACATGGTAAAAGGACAAAAGGATAACACACACTAAAA
Source organism: Diadema setosum (assembly GCA_033980235.1). Taxonomy (NCBI): domain Eukaryota; kingdom Metazoa; phylum Echinodermata; class Echinoidea; order Diadematoida; family Diadematidae; genus Diadema; species Diadema setosum. The sequence goes on from CM067080.1 coordinate 18,570,596, forward strand.
AGTGTACAGATATAAAAATTTACAAGTCTGAATACATTAAAAAGATATCCATACAGCCTCACATTTCCCCTCTGACTGCGACAAGTGACATATTCATAGAACATCAAGTATACAGCATGGTCTATAAACATTAATGCAGATTGTACACTACAGAGCATAGAGAGCACCAGGCTAGCATCCAGAGGTCTTGGGTTCGAATCCAGATGGAATCCCATTTTCTTTGCTCATTTTTCCAGTAATAAATTACGTTCATTTCTGGTCAAATTTCTTCTGTTTGTGTTTGCTACATACTCAAAAAGCTACATCACTTCGCTGATCCCTCGCATATATGATGCATCACGCGTTACCCCGGGGTACCGTAGTACCCCGGATTACCGCGTTGTGTAGTATGGTTGGGGCACCACCTATCGGCAGGGCACCTTCCCATCGGCACCCTGCGTATCATGGCTGTTTGCGTATAGAACGAAAAGGTACGTGCGGGATTAAGTGTCATTAGCTATAAAGACAATAAAAACGAAGAAACGAAAATCAAACTCAAACAAACCAAGCTAAAAATTACACATCCGCTCAGTAATGACGCATGGCTGTGAAATTCACGTGTATTACCTACGGCCTGTGAAATTCATGTGTATTACCTATGCTGTGAAATTCACGTGTATACCTATGGAGGGGAGGGGGTGCCGATCGCAAGATTCCCTTTTTAGCTGCGCGAAGAAAACGGAACGCACGCACTAAAATTGTGCTATTTTAAAACGGAGATTCATAATCAACGAGACGGTCACGACATTCAAAACTGCAGTATTTATGGCATATTTGAGGTAAGAATTAGGCGGATTTGTGTTATATTTTTAGAATAAACAAGCTACAGATCCTTAGGGTGACGATACGCGGTACCCCCAACCTTACCACCTCACGTCCACTCAAGGACAGCCAGAGAAAAAAATGCATGCACTGTGTGCGTGTACATAGTCATTCCCATGCTACTGCATGTTATACTATGCATGCATGGCACGCTGTGCTACCACTAGCGTGTGCTTCAGTGCAGTGCAGTGCAGTGGCTAGCGTGTGCAAGCTCCAGCACGAAAATAATTTCCTCTTTTTGGCACCCAGGGTACAACCTTTTTAAAAAAAAAATAATTCAACAAAATGGCTGATTTTTATTTGGTACCCCGGGATACCATTTATGCCATCATATCCCCAAGTTGAATTATCCTTCGGGTTTATGCCAGGTTTAAGTGTGTGCGTGTGTTTCACACACAAACACACTGCTATAGCTTCTAAACATCCGAGCATTGAGAATTTAGGGTTTCTGGGACGAACACTATACTAGGGCTTTCTATAGCTCAGTCAGAAGAGCACCGGGCTTGCATTTGGAGGTCTCGTGTTCGAATCCCGATGGAATCCCTTTTTCTTTGCTCATTTTTCAACTAAAGTTTCAAAATTAACAGAAATTCTTCAGAGACCTACATATACACATACATGTATGTCTTAAATGAAGTAAAAAGTGTAACACTGAGGTCTTGTCCCAGCATTACAGGATCGAGTGTTCAAGCTCGGGGTGACACAGGACTACCGGTAATTTATTCTGGCATACAGTGTAGAAGCAATCCACAGTGTTTCTCCTCATCCAGCAGCTAATGTGGACCTTAGAGGATTTCTTACTGATCAGTCCACCGGTTGTACAAAGAATACTCTCGGGGACTGGAGATGATACAAATATGGCAGAGAGATCTATGGTAAGATTAACTGCCAACACAACAATGCAAGACATTAAGTTCTGTCATACAGATAAGGTACAATACAAGCTAATTTCATCACCTGCAACTTTTGGTAGAAAAATGCAAACATCACTTGTGCACATATTATTCTTGTGTTTGACTTTGTGTTTTGAATGGCGTTATGTGATGTTTATGTTTATGAGTGATGATTAATGTAGTCACTATAAGGTGATATCTTTTGGGCCCCATTTAATGTCACCTGTATTGAAAACTAACTCCATTTTAATATCTTCTTTAAATGAAAGTTTATATAACTTGTGGTGCAGATTAAACATAAAATGTGAAGAGCTTAAGTATGCACACAGGTTAAAAACAACAAACAGTGCATTTCTCTTCACAACTACATGTATTAGATAGACTCAGCTCAGTTTATAACATTTTGACAAGAGTAAATTTATTTCTCTTACCACATAGAGCACTGTCAACAATTTTGATGGCTATCGTCATGAGTGGCCAGCACTTTGAGCAGATATCAGCCCCCCTAGAGTGAAATAAAAAATAATTACCAACACAGCATTTTCCTGAAATACATAAAAGACAAATAATGTTGAAATACACAACAGATATTCCCTCTCTTTTTCTTTTTCAAATCATCTACAGTATGTACCAAAATTCTTCCAACTATTTGTCTGTTGCACAAAGGAATCTCAATGCAATATATCGACATCATTTAACAGAATCAAAAATTTTGAAGGTCAGGAGGGTTATGGATGAAAATTAAATCTGTCTCACAGGATACAGTGCACTCCCATTATAACGAAACATGATTATAATGAAATTCCGGTTACAATGAAGTAAGAATTCAGTCCTCAACATTATCCACTCTATGTTTTTTATTGTTTATTTGTTTGGTTATAACGAAATTTCAATATGTATAATGAAAGAAAACTGCCGGTCCCGAGGACTTCATTATAACGGGAACCCACTGTATTTGGACACAAAATTGGCAAAGCAAAAGACGAGGGCTATCAAAATCAAGCAGGAGACTAGTGTTACTCACTGGCAGCAGCTTCGGACATCGTCGTAATCTGTCATGTCGATATCAAAGACAAGTTCCTTCTCTTGGGCTTGAAATGCTGCTGCCTTCAATGTTCGATGATCTTTTGGCTGAGTGATGCAAAGTGAAGATCCACCAAATATTCAAGATGACGTCAGTATAGGGTAATACAGTCAAATCAGTATTGTCACCTTCCTTTGTGTGCAAATGCTGGCATGTTTACAATAGCTCCAAATACTATTGCATTTCTCATTGCTTTGTTTCTTAAGTTTGACACAACATACACTGCAAATGTAATATAATTCCATTTGAAGCACTTTCAAAATCACAAGCACCTATTTCTTGCTTCCACATGTAGTACAATTAATTGCTGTTGTTGTTTTTCATATTGTAACTTGCAGATAATCTATTCACAATTCGGTTTGCCATTTTTGTTGTGATTATTGAAACATTGTCGCAGTACAGACTTTCCTAAGGTGTGAACACTTTTATGACAATGCCCATTTCCGAAGGGGTACTATTTCTTCAAGGAACTTGTTGAGCATCTTACCACATCATGATATGAAATGTCCTTCCTAAAGGCTCCACGAGACCGGAAATCAAGGACTTCTGTCAAACAATGAATGGGATTGGAGATTTAGGCACCAATCCAGCTTTCCCCAGATTAGAAAATATGTAAATGCTATATTGAACAGCTTACTTATGACTGATGTTGGTCAATTATACCTTGTGAGTGAAGACAGCCCCAATGTCAATCTTGTAAGGACAACGTTTCTGTATCTCTTTCTCCATCTCGCTTTGGTCGGCGAATGATTGGTAGCGGATGTAGATGTCATTTTCCAGTGTGAAGGAGAATTCGCGATGAGGGAAGTAGGTTTTTGGCACTGAATGTTAAGGAGAACAATATCACAGACACAAAATAATAGCACAATGCAACAAATGGTGTATCTAGTTTGAAGAGAAGAGCATTCAATCTTACAAGAAGAAAATGTTTGAGAGTTATTCAAGTCAAAATGCTCTAAAAAACAAAAAACAAAATCTCTGTAATACTGTACATACACTGTACATTGTACATGTCATTATGACTCAACCCAACCCCATAGCCCTCCCTTGTACAGTTGCAAATTGTGGGAGTGCACCAAGTTTCTGTAAAAGTGGATATTTTCGCGCAACTAATTTTTTGCGCTTGGCTGGGTAAGAAGAGTTTCGCGTGTTTTTAATTCCGCGGAATCAAGACATCACGCACAGGAACATATGGCAAGCAAAAATATTTGCGTGCTTCTATTTTCGCATTAGTTTCTGGTTGCGTGAAATGCGTGAAAATTTCAACACCGTGAAAATTTCCACTTTTACAGTACTAACAGGGTGCTTGCTTTGTAGAATCAGAAAAAATCACAACATCAGGTACCTCTAAAAGTGCCCTATTTCACTAGCAATGCCCACATACTTAAACAGGAGAAAAACTTGTCTCCCCACCCCTCCCAATGAATCGGTGAGCACTGTACCGTCGGTCTAGTATCCGCGGCCTGATGCTTCGCGTTCTGGCTGGTTGCAGTTACCATAGACTCAACCGTTTGACATGTTTAACCCTAATCAGGCTGGGGGGGGGGGGGGGGGGGCAGAATCCGCCCCCCCCCCCCTCAACGTTTCGCGCAATATCTTCGCAACGCGATAAGCTCCCGCCGCGATGTTTCATGACTTTTTTCTTTCAAGTATCACGCAACTTTTGAGACCCAAATTGTTGCGCCCGCGCGTACCGTTTTGACGCGGCGCCCGTTCGAAAAAACATTTGTCAACCCCAAAATTGCTCCAAAACGTGATTTTGTGTACAAATCCAATGCAAATTGTGTTTTTTCAATTAATTCACATAAAAATTCATATCTTCACTTAGAATGGCCGAAATTAATTTATTTTAGCATAATAATGCTTCGAAAAATGTCTGTGACAAATTTTGGCCAAAAAACAAACAAAAACAAAAGGTCAAAAAACAGAGAAATTCATAAGAAATTCAAAAAACAATAAAATACATAAGAAATTCATTTCGATACAGATTTTTTTTTATCCTATGTCTCAGAAGAATGATACAAGAAACATTTTTAAAAAGAAATTAGCTTAATTGGAGCATTAATAAGTGATTTAGAGCCCAAAACTGATTTTATGCATAAATTACAATAATTAATTAATATAAAATATAAGAAAAATTTTTCGGAGAAAGCAACCGTACATTTTGATAGAATACGTCGCGGGCGTCGCGTGTGCCGATTTTCGGCGCAATCGCGCGTTCCATAGGCGAGATCTGAAGGGGGGGCGCCCCCCCCCCAGATATAGCATAGCCAAAAAAGCCCAGCCTGATTAGGGTTAAAGGGTGTGTACAGTTCTGGTCGAGGTGAGGATTTAGCTTTTAACATTTTGCGAGATATTCAGAAACCACTTTATGAGAGGGCAAAGAGCATGCAGTTCTAAGGGGTATCAAAAGTTTATTCGATGAAAATCGGTTTTGAAATGGCTGAGATATCCCAAAACAAGGTGAAACAAAGAGATCCTTAATAAAGTTGTGGCATGTCGCCTTTTATTATTAGCACTTTTTGGAATATCTCAGCCATTTGAAAACCAATTTTCATCAAATAAACGTTGAATCCTTCTTAAAATTACATGCTCTTTCATATTTCATAAGAGGCTTTTCATTATCTCACTTAGGAATGTTCAAAACATGAATCCCCACCTCAACCAGTACTGTTACTACAGTCCCTTTAATATAAAATCTATTCAGACCAATGACCCAGGCCTTTGTAGATGTTCTACTGCACGATATTCAGCAAAATTGATATTGTGAGTTGTGACACCCATAACCCTACTCCACTTTATCAATTGAAATCGAAGTTTCCACACACATTAATTAAACATGTTAAACAATAAAATAGTGTTAGTCCACTTGTACATCTGTTCACTGTCATCATGGTCATATGTTTGTGTTCATGATCATGTGCTGAACTTTTTTATCCAATAAACTTCAAATAGAATCTAGATCTAGAAGCTCTGGAGGTGTTTCTATAAAATTTTACGCTTGAACGTAGACCACAGTTCTAGATCTAGGTACCTACCATCCATGTTTCTAACTCTTTCATCAGTTCATCCGGCATCCAATACTCCACCCGTACCAACCGTTTCAAACACTCCTACAAAATTCACGTACCATCAAGGACTGGAACTCACCACCCTACATTCAGAGCACAGTCAACAACGACACTTTCAAACTACAAGCAGCTAACTTTTTTTTTTTCCGAAAGACCGAGTTATTACCGCAACAAGTGCTAATGCCAACATCGAAGTGAACGTATGGGACTGTACTCATACCGGTGTTGCGAAAAGTGTTCTACTTGCGCATAACTTACCTCCACCATAATTCAACCACCTATAGTATGGTCCGAATGGAAATAATCTCTTGTAATACACAGGTAAAAGCTCTGGTAGTGAATCTGGCGAGTAAGTAGGTGTAGAAGATATGCTCATCTTCGTTTCTTGAGCCATTTTTCTTCACTTCACAATTTTGTCTAAACGCGGGAAAACAATGTATATTATTTTGCCGCAGATGGCGTCCTTCAGGACAAATGCAAAATGCTCTACAGTTGTATTTTCGTAGTGACATGTGGCTCAACCTCGGAAAGTTTGTGGTCAAAACTATGGGCAGAGTAGAAGTGACTCCGAAATACTACTAGCTCCGTGATCCAGTGAGTGATATAGATCTTCTTGTTAAAACCATAAGCATGTCGGAATACCAAAATTATACTTTTGGTATCCAAACTTTGGTATCCAATCTTTGTTTGAATATCCAAACTTTGTTATTGTAACATTTCAGAAAGTGACCGTAGGAAGCAGCTTGGGGTGTTAGAATTGCTTTGAGATGTCACGATTAAATTGTTTTGTAACATTTCACCAATCTATTAAATCTCTTTGCATTTCACACAGTGACCGTACGCCGAAGCAGCGCGCGATGTCATTACTTATATTTGTGATGTCACAATAGTTGTTTTGTAACATTTCACATAGTGACCGTGCAAAGCAGCGCGTGATGTCAGAATTACTTTGTGATGTCACAATAATTGTTTTGAAACATTTCACACAGTGACCGTACGATGTCAGAATTACTTTGTGATGTCACAATAATGAACAATTCTTTTATAACATTTCACGCAGTGACATGACCGTAGGAAGCAGCGCGCGATGTCAGAATTGCTTTGTGATGTCACAGTAATTGTTTTTCATTATGTCATAAAGAGACCATACGAAGCAACGCATTAATTCTTTGTAATGTCGCAATTGCTTTGTGATATCATTTTACTAATTACTGTAGTAGTAGTGAAGATAGCCGTTGTGTATTATTTGGAAAAATGTCATAAAAAGTGACGTCATTAGTGTTAAATATGCCAACATTCTGAAATCATCGAAAATACACTTACTTACATACATACCATACCTTGGATGTGGGCGTAAAGTTAGACTTAACTTATTTGCCCCTCGGTGTCGTCATTACATGACATTTAAATAACTTTTTGTCAGGCGCTGTGCAGTATAACATGGACAAAGAAATATCCCTTCGGGGTTGTATTTGTTCTTGTCTTGACTCCAGAACCTCTCTAGGTTAGACTTGAAACTATTCACGGATGGGCTGTCAACTACAAATGATGGTAACTTATTCCACTCACTAATAACTCTTTGAGAGAAAGAGCACTGTCTCACTTTAGACTTCACATGTTTCTTCAGTATCTTAAATTTATGACCACGCGTCCTTCCTCCAACTGAGAACTCAAAAAACTCTGAAGACTTCATATCATCAATCCCATTCACAATCTTAAAAATCTGAATCATATCAGCTCTATGCCGTCTATATGCCAATGAAGGCAATTTCAACTTGTTTAAGTCTTGCTTCATAACTCAAAGGTCTGAGTGTACGTATCAGTCTGGTAGCTCGACGCTGTACATTCTCTACTTTTACAACATTCTTCTTCCAATGAGGATGCCACACTGACGAACAATATTCTAATGTCGGTCTAACAATAGACTTGAACAGTTAAATAAATCCTTTCTCATTGAAAGTAGAAAATGTACGGCCAATAATTCCAATCCTACGATTCACTGCAGTACAAATTGTGTCCACATGATGAGTAAAATCTAACTTCTTGTCGTAATTTACTCCAAGATCTTTTACATGTAGCTACTGGGATGGACGGGTTTGATTCATCCATTGTATAATTGACACATGGGTTATTCCTTCCATAATGAATAACTTTACACTTTTCCTGGTTAAAAGGAAGCTGCCATTTTTTTTTTTTGACCACTCCATCACTCTGGTTAGATCAGCTTGCAGATTCATCATCATTGTCATATATCTGTGAATACAACTTGGTATCATCAGCAAAAAGCTTAACTTCACATCTGCCATTTAATAACACATCAGGAAGGTCGTTTACGTACAACAGAAACAAAATCGGCCCCAGAACGCTACCTTGTGGGACTCCACTAGATACCGCAGTTTGTGAAGATGAAACACCATTGACCACCACTCGTTGTAATCTTTCACTTGAAAAGACTTAATCCACTTCAAAAGATTTCCAGTGATCCCGTACGTTTCTACTTACTCACGAGACGTGAAGTTCTTTCAACCAATCACTAAAGTGCATAGCCTTGATCCAAAGTGTAACTTGCGACATACACCGGGACTGCCCTAAAGAACATTTGGGTAATAGTTACGGAGAAGAGAACAAAAAAAAAAAAAAAAAATCATAATGTTTGCTCTGCAGATGTCATCGCTACCCATCTCAACGTGCATTTCGCGTATGAAAAGAAATGAATCAGCTCTGTAAGAAAGCAAAATTTGATACACTGTATCACACTTTGCTTTGTTTTGTTTTGTTATTAAAGGCAAGGTGCATTAGATTTATGCTAACGTTGCAAGAATATCTTGTAATATGGGATATACTTAACATAATAATCATAGGAAGATAAGACACATTTTATGAGATGATCAAAGTGACATTCTCTATTCACTGATTTGCATAATTAGTTGAAACCCTCCTAGACAAGTTGAATGACCGCAAAAGTTTGTGGCGTATCCCATGTGCTGCTTATATGGACTCAGCACTTTCACTACGACAGGCATCACAAAAGCGCACGTATACACATAAGCAGTACAAACACGGTCTACACAGCAAATCAAACAGGATGATATATGAATGTGGGCCCTAGGCCTATTGTATGTGGCACAATGATCGGACACTTAGCAACATACAGTCATTTTGCAGTAAATTCTTCTCATATCATTCTTGCTTAAATGAAGTATAGACCAACATGTTATGCCATGCTTGGTACACTGTTAGCAATCTTAAAAAGTGTCTTCACACTGTATAAGATGCAATGGTAGATCAATATAGGGACTGTGTGATCAAAGGCTATAATGGTCCAACTTTTAATTAAGGAGACTTACAATCATTTCGATAAATCTGATTTAAACTTTGATTTCTTTGACCGCATGCAATGAAATAACGTTAACGCTTCTAGAATTCCCCTTTTGACCAGATAAGAGTGCAAGGAAAGAAAAGCATTTTATCTCAAGATTTATCGTTTCTCTAGTGTATGGCGTCAAGCAAACCCTGTTCTTTCATTAAAAAAAAAATAAATCTACTATGTTCAGCAATGAAAAACACGGCGGGGTCTATGAACTTCGGGAAATTGACAAGAACAGATTCTTAGATTCTTAAAATGATATAGACGTAAGGTAAACGGAGTAGCACTCTTTATACAACCACCGTCCAACGCGGGAATGACATAGCTGTATTGCTAGGTAGATGAAGTTTTGGACGGGTTGTTCTTCCACAGAGGAGAATGGTTGATGCAAACCCAAGTAACCCTACTCTAGGCTTTCTTCAACTTTGACCGACTTGCTCTTCATCCGGTTATGAATCCAGTATTATGACAGGCCGACAATCCATGCGCACGCCACACGGCAGCGCGTCCTGTCAGTCGTGACAACCACCGGGAGACCACAGCGGCGGGCACATGGCGCCTCGACCCGGTCGTCTATCGTGAGTACACTTTCGCGAGCTGTTTGCCAAATTCCGCCTACCTGTCCATCAAATTAAGATGAATCGAGCTATTATATCTGGTCGTCCGAGACCAACAAAAGGGGAGTTTCTTTTATTGGCGAACTCAAGGAGGGTCAATATATGCTAATAAGTATACCTCTGGTCGCTGAGCAAAGAATTTTCATCTTCATAGCATACGGTGTCGTTGAAAAATGCGTCCGTTCAATTAAAAAGCAATACCCCTATTATTTCATACTTTTTGGGACATCAAATTGAAGCAATTTTAACAGTGCTTTCTATAGAACTCATACTCGTTTAAATTGTTACATCTTTTAATTCAAACATTGTGTTTTCATCCTAATTTCCACGAAATGAGTGGAGCTGCCTTGTAGAAAAATAGACAAAGCGGGGAAAAATATTATCACAGTCAATTACTCATCAAGAGACACTCTTTGAAAACAACAATGCGAATATCAGTAATAAACATGGAATCCTCTTCAGAGGTACATATTTTGTGTTGACACATAAAACTGAACAATACCTTGTGGGACAATATCTTCTAAGACATCGACAATATTTGCTAGGCGATTACACGACAGCTGAACACACGCTTAGATTCGCACTGTTTGTTATGTACCGGGCAAAGCGAAATCTTATTGTACTGCATGGTGCACAGTTAACAGTTAACTCATAATTCACAACAACCGCCAGTCAAATTTTGAATGCGTCTTTATCAAAACGAAAATTTCATGATTGGCAATACAATAGTCTAGAGTTTGTACCTGTAATAATTGAGCTTTGACTGCGTAGCTAACTGTGTTAATAATCATCCGTTTCTTTCATAATCTTTTTTCTTCCTTCCCTCCTTTTTTCCTTGAAAGGAGCAGATGGACGACCTGCATATACGTCAGTACTCTAGGTATCCCTCCAGTGGAAAAAATAAAGAAAGCGCAAGTTATTGCTCGTCTATACCCATCATATAGCGCAATATAAAAATTGCATGCTGAATCAGTTGAAATAGTATTCATTTTGTCTGACAAATAGATAGCGTATAGCGCCTGATTGTATACCATGTCTATTATAAACACCCAAATCAACTGAAATTTTATCTATTCTAGGGTTTTTTTTTTAATATATGTTAACATTGTACTGTAACTTTTGTTGGTTCTGTCTGCATTGCAATAACTGATATCATCATGTTTGCCATGACTATTATGAAATAATTATTTTGACATTAAATTAGATGTTCAGTATACAATATATACACACACACAGCGGATATGAGCGTTGGAACATAGAAATATACATTTTTTAGACATATACATGTTTTATTCTCTTCCATCTAGGAATCTACACCCTAAAAGAATGCTTTTACGTAGGTTCCTCATAATTCACCTCTTCAGTTGTTTTAAATGCTGTATTCGACAATTCACCCATGCAATTTTTTGTTATGTTTATGGTTTATTCTTTGAAATGTGGGGTATGGAACAATAATAACAAACAACCAAACATACAAAATTGATAACAACCACATAATACCAGGAAATGAACGAAAAAACAATCAAGGTTGAGAACTTGTTTTGTCTTAACTTACTAGTATAGAGTAATATCGTGATAACTATTGTATGGCGTTACCCCTATATGCCTAATTTTACTATCATCATTAATTTCATACTTCAGAATTTCCTGGAGTAAATCCCAAACCAACGAAACAAAACGAACCAGCATTTTAAAGCCACTTTGTTTCGAGAAAAATTCTGATTAATGGTATGAAATTAACAATGACTATATGAAATACACAGGTAAGACAGTCATCTATTGTTTGTTTGTTTGTTAGTGTGTGTGTGTGTGTGTGTGTTTTCAACAAATGGAATGAGTGAAGGGATTTTCGTCTGTATTGCTATAGATTGGACGTTTAAGTTACAATTCCGTTTATTGGAATAATCATTCAACTTTGATACTTAACACTGCATATCAATTTTCAAAGCATTATGCCTGCGGTCTATATCACATGCTGTAAATAGCAGTAAAACGAGGATGAAAAAATCAAATCGCATGGCTGCGTGATGTACGTTTTATGGTTAGTCATC